>NIZV01000486.1:0-20483 GCA_003947045.1 Fusarium ambrosium
TAGGTACCTATAAGTAGCTATATCGACCTAATTAAGCCTATTAGGTTATTTAGATCACCTATTTACTAAGTACCCATGGGAATTTTAAGCCCTAAAGGGAAGACCCCTACTTATGCCACTGTGGCTCTCCTCCCTGGCTTCAAGATCTGCCAGTGCGAGGGCGACGATCCCTCGTCCACAACCAGCAGCGCTCCCGAGCCTACAAACACTGGCGAAGGCAAGGGATGCTTGAGCAACACTGAGTGCGAGATGGACTGTGAGGAGGGCAGAGAGCCTACTTGCTTCCACTGGCCTTTCAACCCCGATAGCGCCTTCGGAACCTGTGTATGCCGCCTGATCCCAACAACCACCGAGACACCAACCCCGACAACAACATCTACGACTTCGACTTCTACGACTCCTCGTCAAACGGTTACTGTGACGGCTGAGCCTGAGCCAACGCCAACTGCTTACTGCGATGTCTACGCTGCAGGTCTCTTCTGGTACGTCGAAATTACGAGAATCGATGGCTGGAGCGACGACGAAGGGGCGAAACTCAAAGACGAGGAGGGCGGTTGTGGTGCAATGACAGGCTGGTACTGGTACGGCGAGACAAAGAAATGGGGCACCAGCGTAGCCTTCAACCTACCGTTCACCATCAAGGCAGGATGCGTGGAGCGAGCCATCGTCTCAGCCGGAGGACCCAAGCTAGAGTGTGACACTCATCCAGCCTGGGAGGTTACGGACAAGAAGCTTGGCGGTGATACCGAGCTGGCCATGGCGGCTAAGATGCTGGCGCCGGATGAACCCGCCTTCCCAGATTTGTATGAACAGGCTGTGGAAGAGTCGGAGGAGAAGTATGGAACGGTTACGGCTACGGATCTTATGTATACTCCTGTAGTTTGGAGCGAGCCCACTTCTGCTGCCACGCCGTAGTGGGAGTTATTAAATAGGGTCATTTTAGAAGTATAATCCATATTTTCAAACAGATGTTGAGTAATGGTGAGATCGAGACCACGTTTAACCCCTATCAATGAGAACTATAGCCCACTATAGCCATAACCTATGGGAATTTAACCATAGTGTCAGGGCACTAGTGTAATGTCTCACCTAGGCCTTCATCACCCCAGTCTTCCGTTGTTGGTTATCATCTAGGTAGAGAGAGAAGGCTCAGTCTCGGCTGCCGGGCCCGGGGCTTCCCCAGGTGACGCGAATACTTGAGACAAGCGGATCTCGTATCAGATGTCGGAAATAACACAATTATTACGAAGTCGTCATCCTTTCACATTGCTTTTGAATCGCTTCTTTTCTTGTCGAGAATATCCTGGAAGAACTGCTTGAACGTGGTTGGTTTAACCTCGGGATACAGATCCTTTGCCCATAGGAAACCCAATCGTTCGACACCTTCTGGGCTATTGTCTCCGTCGATGAAAGACGAATAGTAGTACTCAAGCCAGTATCGTCCAACCAGAGTTACATAGTCTGCCTTTCCGTCTTGAGTCGCTGCCTGTAGTTGCTTGATCGTCGCGTTCAGTTGTTCAGCAGACCACTATCAAATTTGTGTCAGTTCATCATTCATCCGTTGGTGTCAGGATAGCTCACGTATTTCCTTTCAGGTTTCTCGCCGGTCAATTCCTCAACCACGTCAAAGGCCTCATTCAACGATAGGATGTCCCCATTCGCCATGACCTTTTGGTTGACGGTCCTATCGTCAACAATAATCTTGGCAACGAATTTTCCCACGTCTAGATTATCCACAATGCAGGTCTTCATGTTGCCGTCGCCTGGAATCATGTTGACGATAAATTCGGGCAGGGCAATCGCCCAGTCGGTGCGACCAGAGGGGAGCTTAGGGATAAAGCCGAAATGCCACCAGCCAACCTCGATAACTGTGTATGGTAGGCCCAGGCTCTTGATCTCAACCAACACCTTTTCTCTCTGTTACATTGTATATGTCAGTGCAGTGTCCACTGGCCGACTCATGGCTCACAAAAGCTCAAGGACTTAGCACAACACTTACCGAATCTTGCACAGTTGCAACACCACCAGGCGCGAGTGCCATAGCGAACGAGCTAGGAACAAATCGCTTCACGCCAGCCAACTTCGCAGCGCGGGCAAGAGGGATTTGGCTTTCGAGAACATGCGGAGGAACTGCAGCAATGACAACGTCAATAGACTCCAGGCTCTTAGCAATCACCTCCACTGCGTCATTGAGGTCTATCGTGACAACGTTCACCCCGCGGCTGGCCAGAGCCTGATACCCTGGCTTATCGCCTGACTCTCGAGCTAGGGCCGTCACGTCCTTTTCCACACTGTTAGCTACACATACATCTTGATCACAACAGCTAGTAGTGCTGCCGACCGGTAATAATTGAGTACGAAAATGGGAAGTCTCACGAATTGAACATCTTCCGATTCAAGCAAAGCATTAATGATAAGCCCGCCAGACTCGCCGGTGGCTCCATAGATGGCAACTTTGGTGTTTGGCTTGGCCATGGTGAAGGAGCGTTGCGATTGTAGCTAAAGAATGATGGAAGTAAATGTGTATGGTGTTTGATCGTGTGAGTTATTCTCCTCGCTTGTTTTCTCGTATACAAGGTCCAAGCACATAACGGCATCACTAAATTTCTCGGCTTGTTTCGGAGGAACATTAGACTAACGATGACAAAGCTCGGTCCAACCCTCCCACCGCGACTGATCCTTGATTCGCTACTCGGCGTGGTCTCCGAGATATCAGTTGCATAGAAATAATCAACACGGACTCTACTTAGACTCCGAACGCCATCATCAAGGGTCGGAATGCAACAATCATGCAGGGGAAGATACCGCTTATGGTTAGTTCTCATTGTTATAGAGTGGCGAGATCCAGCCATTGTCAGGAGCTTTGACTACATTTGCCAGCGACGTGTTAAACCAAAGCCCCCCGACTTCCGCGATTGCCCCGAGTTCCCTCTTGCTTTGCTCTTAAGAGAAGCATGATGGCATGACTTTTCCAACATTTCTTGTCGGTGTTTTCGTTGTCTAGATATGATCACCATTGAAAGGGGAACCAGTTACTGAGATCCAGGGACAGACTTCAAGCCCTCATGCATCATGAAATCACGCATAGAAAAGTTTAGAATTTTCAACCGCTGACTTTACCCTACTAACTCCTTGGGCTAGAGCTTCTTTATACCTGAAGGTCCTTTGACTACGGTGCTTTCATAACTTGACCAGCGTCCTACGGTTGCAGCTACTACCCGCTATGTCAATAATTGAAGTCTCATGACATTTGTTGAGTATACATAAAGATAATAAACCCTCCTCCTCCTTTTTTAGAACATTTTTCTCAGCCTTAGACGAATTTCTGGCTTAGGATCTACAGGTATTAGCATGTTTATTTGTCATGCGTGTGGAACTTGGCTGGGGGACACGGCAGTGATGCGGTCCCAGGGAAGTATTAATATAGCTCAAGGTCTAATTTTCTACTCCTTTTTGGCATAGTTATGGGTGCTTTCACTTAGATCTATGGGCTATATAAATCTAAAACTTATACAGAATAAATCTCTTACGACTTGTGACCTAGGTGGAGCGTGTGGCTATGTCTGGACTGAAATACCTCTCAGGAAGGCATTGAAATCTGTAGCTATTTCAGGTCTTATACGTTCCCTAGTGTCTCCCAGTGAATTTTCCTATGTTTGGCCGTTTTCTTTTGGCTGGATATCATATACGCTAGCACTTTTATGACCTAAGACCTAGTAGCAAGGGTTGTTCATGATCTTGCCCTAGGAAGTGACTAAATCTTCTGGCAATTTCCCTTCCTATTCCATTTCACAGAGCCTTGTATAGTAAAAATGATGTTTAACCGTTATTCTTATGGGGAAAAAGAGTTTTAAGACTTAGCTTTCCCCCGGTCAATCTATTCGTGATAGGCCCGTAGAGAACCGGACTCTAACGTCTTTCACAATCAATTACCACGAGCCTCTCTCACCCAAATCGCCCATCGCAGCCTCCATGCCCTTTTCTTTGACATGATTTGAACCCGTGGATGTTGGCGCAGTGAGGCTAGCGATGGTCCACCAAAAGTTAGCCCAACAGAACATGGCGGAGCAAGACAACTCAATCGTATGCACAAGGAACCCCAATCACAAATAACGATCCTATAGAATTTAAAAATAACCTAATTTTCAACCCCCAAGTTGGGCGTAATTTACGAAATCGTGGCTCAAGACAACGTGGCTGAGTTCACATTTTCCGGCGTGGCCAGTCATTTTCAACCGTGCCTGATGAGTCACCTTGCCGAAAGTGGCACCCGCATCATCACTGCCCACCCACAAACACGATAAGCGATAAGCGTATAAAGACAACCTCACCCACGCACTCACTTGCATCTCAATAACCAACATCAACCTTGCTCAGAAGATCACAGCGCGCTGTCACCGAAATCTTTATCCTTCCTCCGCCTGGATTGATTTCTCGCACCCGATCTTGATCATGACACAACCAACATTTGCGACTCCGCTCCCACAATCAACACGCTCCGAAACGCTAGAGTGGCGGTTCCCAAAACCACACAGCCAGTATGTTCTAACGGGCAAGTCTCGAGCAGCATGGCATACATCATTCGTCATCCCCCAGCTCAATCTTCTTCTCGATGCTGGCCTCTGCGTCAACAAGGCACGACCAAAGCACATTTTTCTCACCCACGGGCATAGCGACCACACTCTTCTGTCACCCGCTTTCGTCAAACGAGAGGATCCGCCTGATATCTATTGTCCAGTCGAGATGGTCAAGGTTCTCGACGACTTTCTTCTCGCCAGGACAATGCTTAATCTCGGTGGATTGATAACGGCCGAAGATGCCGATCAACTCGCCGATACAAGTGATGAAGGCAGCGACGACTCCAATCGAAACGGATGGCTCAACACTCATGTCACATATGGCATTCAACACGGCGATACAGTCAACTTAAGAAGAACCAAGAATGTGACCGCCACAGCCTTCAACTGCGACCACACAGTCCCGTGTGTAGGCTATGTCTTTTCCACTGTCACACATGGCCTCAAGTCAGAATTCATCTCTCGGACCGGGCCCGAACTCAAGGCACTGCGCGAATCCGGCGTGACAATCACAACACCACGCTCAAATCCCATATTCGCCTTCCTAGGTGATACAACAGCGGCAACTTTGGCTGCCGACCCCGTTTGGCTACAGGAGGGTATACCAGTGGTCATAACCGAGTGCAGTTTCTTGTACGAGGAGCATAAGCAACAGGCGGTCCGGACCAAGCACACAATATGGAGCGATCTGGAACCAGTGATTCGAAAGTGGCCGAAAACAACATTTGTGCTAATGCACTTCAGTATGCGGTACAACGAAGAGGCTATAAGACAATTTTTCAAGGAGATGGTGAATCCGCCAGGGAATATCGTGGTCTGGATTGACGGAGAATCCGAGACGTGAGTACGCAAGCGCATCTCGTTTCGCAGGGCCGACTGTGTCCGTCCTGGGCTTTCTGGCAGGACTTGGGTTCCCTTTCATGTATGTATGATAGAGTCTAGACATCAGCGCCTGAAAAGTATCATGTTTCTTCGATTTTGATCCTCTATACTGCGTGATTCTTTTGCTCCTGGGCAAAGACTAGCTGTTTTATGAAGGCTTGGTCTTGTGGATATCTGACTTCGAAAAACCTGAAAGAAATTGTCGAAAAGAATTACCACTCTATCCTAGCATTTTTGAGCTTGGTTGGTACTCTCTGAAAGCTTCTCCATCCCAACCGTCGGGCGCCTTATCAAAACACACAGTAGTGACTCTTCTCCGTTGCGACGCTCCCTTACCAGCACCTACGGTTCATGAATCCATGTATCTTTTCCTCATCGATACGCTTCTGATCCCAGAAAGTCTGGCCGCATCTCCAACCGTCATCTCTTCGATAGGACACAGAGTTAATGTATAACCATGGCATCCATCCGCCACCCCCGACGATACCTTTGCGGTGTAAATCAATACCGCTCATCATTAGAACTACCGGATGCTGGCTTAGACTTATGCGATAGAACGCCGCAATCGTAAAGCTTGTCAAATCCTCAATGCTCATCCTTTGCAGCTCGAAAAGAGTGCTCAGGCCTTGAGACAAGAGATAATGAACGTATTTGTGCGTTTCAAGTTGAGTTCGATATCGAAACCGACAGAGATGAAACTGCCTCAGTGCCCAGTTAGTGCCTTTTAAATGGGATTCGTGTTTAAGGCTTCTCATCTCAATAGCTTCAATGCCATTTGGTGGTGCTGTCGCCGTTGCGCCGAGGTACTCGATGACGTTGCCCAATAGTGACCAGTGTTGATCATAAACGTAGTATACGATCGAGTAGAAGTTTTCCACGATGTTCGTAGCTTCCGTAATTCTAGCCTCTTCCTCAAAACAGACCCGACGAGAATCTGGGTCATCTTTGAACAATAGCTCCTCGCCGCGGAAGAACGCCTGACAATAACTCTCGAACCGAAATATGGCGCGAAAGAATTTCAATCTCTCTTCCAAAGAGAGGTCCATGTCAGTTCTTTGACAATCCGGGTTGACGGTGTTGAGGGGCAAATCGTGTCGATTCAAATTTTGATAGATGTTCCAAGCTTGTGGTGCGTATTGAGACGTGATCCACTCCGCTTCGGTGATGATTATTACAAGTGCGCAAAGATGCCCGAGTCTATTCATGAGAAATTTTTCTGTATCCGTCTCAGAGCGAGTAAGGGAGAAGATGGTAATTGATCTTACCTCTTTCTCTGCTCCCTCCTTATCCAAATCCTTAAAACCTTCCTTTTGCCTAGCGTGACGGAGTCGAGCTGCCAGGAGAGCCGCAGCAGGAATCGAACCGAACCTGGCACGGATTGCCTTGATGTGGGACTTCAGTATGGATCGTTTGTTGGTAAAGAAGCCCCTTGAGGCATTGGGAGAAGCACTGATGAGACTACGGATATCGATCGATGAATCGCAAAGGGCCATGATTGTAGCCCAGATCTCGGGTGGAAAACTGAGGATGGTCGCCATCGTTTTGTCTGTGAATGGAGGTGAGTTGTAAATGTGTGAAAAGAGAAGATTTGGGACATGAAGAATGGACCCCCGCACCATTCTGGAAGTAGGAGAGCCCGCTTTAAAAACCCAGGTTTGGTTTGTGAGTCATGACGAGAAGACAAAAGCAAAAGGGTTTTCAGAATAGAGTTAATGCAACTGATATAAGCCTCTTCGTGGCGTCCTGCTTTTATTTCCACGGACGTTGACGTCAGTGAAACGGCTCGGGATGTCTGATTTCTGCAAGGAGTTTTAGTGGATCTTGACAATGGCTTATTACACCTAGTTATGAGTAGATGAATTATCTAGGCAAAGTGGCATACCGCCATATCAGACAACTCTTAGCCCTAAGGGAATCATGGCCACGATTGACTCTATAGCTGAGGGACAAGTCAAGCCAGCCGCTGTCAATCGCAAACAAGATCAAAGTTAAGTGACACAGAATTAGTCTTTGAAGTATGCTCAAGCTATATAAACCTGGATTCTGAGGAAAGATTGCAGAATTTCCAGTCGTTGTAGCGAGCTAGTAGGGTTATATGGAACAATAGACCACTATGCCATATAGCAAAAGTAGAAGATACCTTCTGCTATTTGCAGAGGCATTTGGGCCTTACATTGCTGCTCGACAGGTTATTAGATCTTATTCGCGAGATCTTATCTGGACCGGCCTCTACTTATCTTATCTAACCCCTTATCTCACCGGCGGTCTTCCTACCCTGGATAATTTTACAGACATCTAGCAAATCCTTTACTAGCAACGAGGTATACGATTACACTAGCATTAAAATAATTTCCTGTGCCTAGTTTATTGTTATTCCTCTAGTCGCAGTTATCTGGTCGAGCTTCTGCAGTTAGGTGCCCTTTCTTCAACACGCTGGTGAACCGTGAAACATCCTAAAAGCCTCGGCCCATGTTGACCAGATTATGTGTTGCTGCGAGCATTATTTTGAGGAGGTACCACGACTAAAGAGCCTTGATTTGGTGAACATCACTTTCATCGGCTCCTCTCCTAGAGCTGTTCTCCGCGAGCCATCATTCTCCCAGAGCGTCGCTCCCACGGGCTTCAGTCCCACGAGCCTCTCAGGGAGTGAGAGAACAGTGACTGGCCCAATGAGGTACTAGGTTCACTCTCTAACGGGCTCCACTTGGTGGTCGCCCCTTGGCGCTGGCAATTGTTAGTGCTGCTCAAGCCAACAGCTGCCAGCCTGTGCACCAAGAATGACCCCTGCATAGACCAGAGCTAATGAGGTTAGACACAGTGTAACTGACTGCAAACTGAGAATCCCTGCCAGGAGCAGATGTACCTCACGGCGAACTTCGTCGTTCTGGTAGGCCAGCCGCTCCTTGGCGGTGGTGCTCGGTCAACAACTGGTGAAGCACTCCCCTGTTGAGCCCAGCGTCTTTCATTCTCGCCCTGCGGCGTGTCAGCAATCATGTCTCTCCTCCAGTCTCACGGGTTGAGTGGCCTGCGCATCGCCTACTGCGTCTCCTATTACGCGTATCTGTCTTCCTTTGTTCTCCTCAAGGCTGAGGACTTTTTCTTTTCTCTTTCTTCTTTACCGCATCACTCTCGTGCTATTCTCTTCTCGTGCACTGAAAATTGCTCTTTGGCGAGGTCGTCACTGTGGCTTCTGCCCTGAAATTGGGGTGGCATTGGTGCATGCATGGTCGATAGACATGAGCCTGGGCCTCAAAGAAGCGCGCATTTTTTTTTAGTATCTCGTGAAGCATTCAGTAACTACTCATTACTCTGCCAGTCGCACCACCTAACGATGCCGACAATAGTTTGCTCTCAACTGACTCAATATGTGAAGAGGGACATATGGTAAAGTTAACTAGCTACATGGAAGCGAAGTAAATACATTTGTCATATGATTCGTCAATTCGTGATCCATCTTCCTTCTCAAGATCATAGAGCGATGCTGCATCTTGCGTATCGTATCGTCCCTCTCTAATCAGTCGACTTGGGAGCTTCCTCTCCAGAGGGCTTCCGACCCCAGACCACCTTCTGACGGTAAAACGCATGCGACTTGCCTGCACGCATCTCACGGCGAAGATGGGAGATGTATACCTGGATCTCCTCCTTGCTCCAGCCCAGAGTGTGAGCCATGAAAAGAACGAAGCCTTCAGTATCAGTCTCAAGCCCATACTGAGTGAACCGTCCCATCTCCTTGAGTCTGGGATCCTTCGGCCATCCACCGACAGGACACTGGAAAATATTGTGAGCCCCGCGTTCAATATCATAGATAGACCTCTCCGAGAGAAAAGCCGTTTGGGACAAAGACATACCTTGAACTCAAACTCGTGAATGTCAACGAATCCGGCCTTTTCCATCTCCTTCTTTTGCGTATCGTCTTCCACGACCGTAAAGGTCGCACCAAGCTTCTTGCCTCCTTCGACGAAGAACTTGCCCCATTGTCCCATTGCGGAATCATCCTTGACCGTGTCGTCATCACTCGTAATCGCAGAGGAAGTCTCGTAGCTCTCGACCCAACCGCCAGGCTTGCAGCAGCGAAAGGCTTCGCTAAAGAGAGCGCCCCAATCCTTGATACTGCCAACCAGCCATCTGATGTGGATATAATCGATTGAGTCGGGCTTGAAGGTCCACTCTCGGGTACAATCTTCAATCTCACTATGATCCTATGATTAGTTTCGAGCCGAAAATGGGAGTGGGCATGGGGATATATACAATTGCAGGTTTGGGGGGACCCAGCCTGGTTGGATGGGAGACAAGTCTGTTCCTACCACTCGTGTGTTGGGATACTCGTCGGCAAAGTCACTGTA
Organism: Fusarium ambrosium; assembly: GCA_003947045.1. NCBI lineage: Eukaryota > Fungi > Ascomycota > Sordariomycetes > Hypocreales > Nectriaceae > Fusarium > Fusarium ambrosium. The sequence continues at coordinate 9,803 of NIZV01000486.1, forward strand.
AGAGTCAGTGGGTGAGTTTCTGCAGGGCGTTTATTGCAGTCAAAACATACATTGCCCAGATGCCTGCATTATTGATTCAAGTCAGTTTTGGGTGTAGTGGAACCACTGGAGGGCATTCCTAACCTGTTCCAGTTCCAATGTCGACAACGTACTGAGAAGTCAGTCAACGAAGTGGTGCATCGCTCAGAGGCCGCCTACATCAAGTTTATCTTTATCGAGAGGCGCCAAATGAAGCTTTTCCCCGATGCCGAGAGTTAGAGTGTGATGGCTGAGAGGGTCTCAGTCAACATCATCCAGAGTGACAGGAGTAGTAAACCTACTTGATGTCCATCACCTCATTCTGAGTTTCGTCATTTGCACCCCTACCATCATGTCATTAGATGTTACTGGATAACAATCGACATCTGAGGACGCACCAATATTGGGCATTGCCCTGTTCACTGTGGTAAGATCGCCCATGAATGGTTCGATAGGCTAGGATGCTCGAACTGATGGAAGCAGTTGACGATTCAGTACCATCACCAAGAGCAGAATCAGCGTCGGTGTCGTCTTGGGCTTGTCCCTGTTGCAACCATAAGCAAGGCACGACATATTGTGGCTTGGGGTGGTGAGACAACCTGCTGTGCCCAGTGCTGCGGAGGGAGGATGCCACCGGGTGGGGAATCTGCGGGCGTATCTTCACACATGTCGGGATGGCTTGGACAGATGGGATCGGCGGCTGGATTAGGTAGCCAACGGGTATGGAGCAGTCTGGAGTAAATGATGTCGACGTTGTCCTGGTAATTACGAGCGATTTATTGAGGACAGAATGTGAGCGGGGTAGTGAAGTGGCTGCAGGGATACAGGAACAATAGAAGTCCGAGGAGGCTTCACACCCCTGGTCAAAGGAATTACGGGGGTAGACTGAAGTTGGACCTGAATGAACTGTGTACGATACTTTAAAGCGATATTATGGCCTTAATATCTAATTCTAAGGCTAGTGTATCTCTCTAGTATACGCTACATTGTTCGCAACAAAGTCGCTATCCATTGTTGTCTTCAAGTTTGCATCGTCGAGCCAAGAAGCGGGGTCTTCGGCCATCTCGGTGTCGGGTCGCGGAGCGATGATAAGGTCCGTGAATGCCAAGAGCGAGTGCCAAGGCAACGGCCAGAGATGTTGGAAATTGGTAGCTCGCCTGAGGTATTCGACCGACATGAGATCCAGTGTCCGTCATTTCATAATGGCTGCCGTCACTAGTGAGTTCGTCGAGGTTATGATGGGTTGATGATAAGTTTATAAGTTTCTGACGATTTTATAAAGAGTCTACAACGAATTGTTGATCAAACTATCACAACTTCCCTCCTCCAGGGCTTGAAGTCCTCGGCCGAAAATTCGGCCTCCCTATCCACATATCCCAAGAAAACCTGGCCAAGCCGCTGGTGCTCCCCATTTTCTCTGTACCCAAGAATCAAGCAGTACAAGCTTCTGAATGGTCGCTGCCCAGATTGTCCCAAGATAAGAACGCTCACGGAGAACTCTCCATCCTCTTGCTGCGTCGCGCCTGTTGATCTCTGCAGCGTGACGCGGTTATCATCGACGACGTGTTTGCGCAGCGGGCAGTCAAGTATTATGTGTTCCACCTCGAGCGCTGGGGTCATCTCCTGTCTGATAAACATCTTAGGTTTTTTCTCCTCGAACCGGATAGTGTAGTATATGTGCGGACCGTACAGGGTTACAGTTCCTCGAGAGACAGCTCCAAACTGATTTCCCTGGTATACAGGCGTGGTACTCGCATCTATGGCCTCACAGAGGACGTGCTTTGAAGGAAGCGAAAACTCTACCCCCCTTCTGTAGAACCCTAGCGAGGCCCATGAGAAGCTTGGGGCGACATAGTTGTCAAAGCACCGACCCAGTTCGCCAGCTGCATACCATTTCAACTGCTGTACTAGAGTGCGCCGCCACAGTCCGGCAACATATGGCGTCTTTCCGTCGAGCGCGGGAAACCTAGAGGCCATTTTCCTTGCCAAACTGGATAGTGAAACCAGCTTGTCCGTATCTTTTGTGAAGAGCCTGTGAGAAAACTCCTCGACCAAGCTCTCCCAAGGTCGCTCGTCAAGACTCGTGGGACTCGAAACCTGCCAAAGGTTACGGTAGGCGTTGCTAGGCTCCCGACCGCATATGCACGCGGATCCCGCATTGCACTTCCACTGGATGTCATCCTTTGTAAACTTGATATATCTGGATGAGAGAACTTCCTCTTGGAATGTCCACCCGCGGGTATCGAGGGGATCATGAGGGTGGCCAACCGACTTGTGCTTATGAAATCCGGATGTGCAGACCGAGCTCACAGTTAGTTGGAATGGAGAGTCAAACGATGCTCGGAGCCGATCATGACGTCGTTCAACATCTAGGAACCCGCTGTGGCAAGATGTCGATGAGGCGGCGATGATGGTGACCTTGGACATGGAGTATACAGTGGCCATTTTGGTGGCTTCAACTTCCCAGTCCGCCAAAGAGTCCTGAATGATACAGAGCGAATCGATCCAGATATATCCAATTTCGAGCTCTTTGCATACCAATAAGGCCTGCTGGATAGTGATAGGCAGCTCTGAAACATCAAGACCGGAACGAAGGGTCTGAATGGTGGAAGCTGTGGCCTTGTATGGAGGATTTGACTTTAATTCTGAAGGAGTGCCCCAGCAGTAGCTGAGCGCGGCAAATTGCCCTGACATGACATCAGCATCGAAGTCAAGGAGAATTACAGATCGGTCGCAGATTCGCAAAACTCGGGCAGGCCACAGTGCCTTATCATCAAGTGTTACGGGATCGCAGTCATGCGCTGGATTGGAGAGGCAGTTGTCGAGCTGGTTTCTGATAAAGGAGACGCCCTCTCCTGATAGGGGGTTGGAATGAGTGGCATCATCAACTAACTGCGAGGGAGATTCTACCATAATGAGATGGGTTAGTAGAAAAATTCAACTTTACTGGCATGAGGCTATAATTGGCATGATGACCAAGATGCATACCGTCCGTGATAGATATCACACAGCCGAGTTCGGGCGTAGTGTCAGCCATCGAAATCATCTCGATGGAGGATCGACTGAAGAGTTCAAGCTCAACAGTTTCCTCACTAATTATGGATAAGTAACTGCTACGAAAGACGAGGCAACGTACCTTTCGTTTCCAGATTTGACATCGGACCATATTCCCGCCCAAACTGCGGCTTCACACAGCACACTGCAGAACTTGCATCCCTTATCTCTGCGTTCTCGAATATCTTCGGGAAATTCTTCGATGTGACCACCGGGCTTCAGTTTGAAGAGGAGTTTGTGACATCGTGAGCAGAGATTCCATTCTGCCAGCAGTGCCCATGTTGCCTGGCTCCTAGGTGGAAATCGGGCTTCCTCTAAAGGGTCGATACTGCTAGCGGTTGATATCGAGACGTCAGAGTCCGTATCTTCTGAGTCAGACATGGCTCGTAGAGAATGTGATGTTTTTTTTCACCAGGCTCAACGTGTGATGAATGGGATGAGATCTGACGGGTCCGGAGATGACTGCGGGGACTGCGGTTAAGCCAAGGCTGACCAACAGGGAAAACATTAATCCACGTTCACGCGCGTTGATCAAATCTTGTATTAAGGCAAGGTACAGTTAAATGGGATGTCCACTCCAAGCAAACAAGTGACCAACGTCCGAGGGTCGATCAAGTCGTTGTGACAACCGCGTGTACAAAGCTAGTCTATCTAACCGTTGATATACCTCTTCAAGCCCCCGGCTCTCCTATTTGACCACTTTTCTCGAACTTGAAACTAGTTGTAGACTGATCCTAGCTAAGATATTACTGCTACCTTTGGATCTATATCAGGAGGTCGGCTTGACAAAACACACAGAACTGGGCAAGCAAACCGTAAAGTGGGACCATGATGCTAAATATGGAAATCGGATTTACGGAGTTGAATTAAACGTTGCGGATTTGCGGAGCTCATAAACCTTCGGATTTACAGATGTACGGCTTGAAGATTTGCAGATCAACGGGTTTATTGATACATGTCACTCCCAACTCCGAACATTGCAATGCATAATAATTCCTTTATCCTTTCTTTGGTTCCTAATATCTTATTTTTGTCCGCTTCTGTTCGTTTTTATATCCCTTTTCTACGGAACATCAACTGCACAATTAATATCATCCACTCTCCTGGATATCCCGACTCACAAATTCGACATGTATGCAATCCTTGGAGCGGCCGGCAAAGTCGGCTTCGCAACATCCTCAGCATTGCGCAAGGCGGGTGTTCCTGTCAGAGCGATTCTTCGTGATGCGTCAAAGGCGGCGCCACTGCGTGAAATCGGCTGCGAGATCGCTGTAGCCGACCTGCAGGATTCCCAGGCCCTCGCAAAGGCAATCGGTGATGCAGACACTGTCCAAATCATCCTTCCACCATCTCCACAGGCGAAAGACACGGCCGAGGAAATGCGAAGAGCGATTGAGAGTCTGGCTTCCGCGCTTGAAGAGGCCCGCCCAAAGCGGGTGCTGGCGATTTCTGACTACGGGGCTCACATCACTCATGATATTGGGATGCCTACCATGTGTCGTACCTTCGAGGAGCGGCTTCGCCAACTCGACTGCCAGAAGGTGTTTCTGCGATCGGCTGAACATATGCAAGGATGGGGACGCGCGATCCCAGCGGCGGTAGAGTCCGGGACTCTGTTGAGCTTTCACGATCCGGTCGATATGCCGTTTCCTACGATTTCAGCTCCAGATCTAGGCTTGATAGCCGCTGATATCTTGTTGCAACCCCCTAGCGACAAGGACGTGGAGATTGTGCATGCTGAAGGACCGCGTCGGTACAGCGCCAAAGATGTGGCGACGGCATTGGGAGAGCTGTTGGGTCGGATAGTTAAGGTGGAGGCTGTGCCTCGTTCACAATGGAAGGAGGGTTTCGAGAGAGTCATGAGTGTGACCCTTGCTGAACTTTTGATCAAGGCTAATGATGCCCAAAATGAGGGTGGCCTTGTCGACGTCGAGCCTAATTCCGCCAACGTTCGGTATGGCACTACGGAGTTGATCGACGCACTACGGCCGCTGCTTCCATCGCAGTAAGGCTATAGTTAGGCCAGGCATGGCATCATGATTCTCGATCATCTGTTGATAGACAAGAGTTTCTATTGTTTTGAAATACGATACTGCTAGCTATTGGCTCTTCCGTCAAGATAAAGCAATCTTTCCCTGGCCTAACTGTTCATTGGGAAACAAAGTCATTCCCGAGCGAGTTTAGTATATGTGCGCTTAATAATCTTTGGGTGATAATACTAAAATTGCCGTCGCCAAGACCATTGACCTCTGCGACGAGCTACGTTGTGGCCTCTGGTGGCACGGTGTCGAATTGTTTGCTTCTTGTCATGGTTGGTGATCTCTTTCGGGGACGTCATTGAGATCATGGAGTAACACTGCGACCATGGACACTATGTCCAACATGTTTATCTTGCCTGTGAAACAAATCGGATTCCCAAGAAACGTTACCTAACTGAGCAGCTGATATTGTCGTCCTCAGTCAGACACTAACTGATAACCCGGCTTTGTTGTCTCAATCCTCGGAGCCGGTGAGGAACCGACCGGCACCGAATATCTACAACTTCCCCGCTTTGATGACGCAGGATTACTGGCCAGCCAACGTTGAACCAACTATCCCGGGTCTAGCGCCCCCCAACCCCCATGAATCTGATGAGTCCCGTGATACCTCGATGTGAATCAGGAACACCTTGGCGGCTTGAATTGTGGAGAAGTTTGGATGTTGCTGGTTACGCTTTGTGTCGGTTCCCAGTATCGTGTCGGTTCCGGTGCCGCTAAGTGACGGTACAAAAGGCTTGAAACGACAGTGTTTCTACCAACCTCTGTATTCATCCCTCACAATCCAATTGTAAAGTCATTAGTTTTGAAAATGGTAGGATGTCGAGCTTATACCAACCTTGTCCTTGCTGACATTCACCTAGGCAACTCTTCCATCCGATGCTCAGGCCCAAAGACCCGATTCAGGGTCAGGTATACTTCCTACATACCCCCGCCCGAGCTTGATGCTCACAAAGGGCGAGGGGTCATATGTCACCGCTTCCAACAATAAAAAGTACCTTGACTTCACCTCTGGTATCGCCGTGGTGTCATTGGGTCACTCCGATCCCGAGATCACCAAGATCATCACCGACCAGGCAGGTCACTCGACGCCTTGGGGGGTTCTTTGCTAACACACGCTTCGAATCCAGGCCGGCAAACTCATGCATGCCTCAATGCTGTTCGAGAACGAATGGGCAGAAGTCTTGGCAAAGAACCTGGTTTCCAAGACCAAAGCTTCCGGTACCATGTCAGATGCGCACCAAGTGTTTTTGGCCAGCTCGGGAACAGAAGCCAACGAAGCAGCATTGAAGTTTGCCCGCAACTTTGCCAAGAAGGTCGATCCTTCTGGCAACAAATTCGAGGTCGTCGCGTTTGCCAATGCCTTCCATGGTCGTTCTTTTGGTTCCTTGTCGGCCACCTACAACCCCAAGTATCGCGAACCGTTTGCGCCTCTGGTTCCTGGCTTCAAGCACGGCACTTTCAACTCAGTTGAGGACCTCGACTCTCTCATCACTGACAAGACATGCGCCGTCATCGTTGAGCCATTGCAAGGAGAGGGAGGTATCTACCCCGCCAAGGCAGAGTTTATGACTGCTCTGCGAAAACGCTGTGATGAGACTAAGGCCCTGTTGATTGCCGACGAGGTACAGAGTGGAATTGGTCGCACCGGATCTCTTTGGGCCCATGCTCATCCTTGTTTGAGAGATCCCAAGACCAACAAGGTGTTTGCCGAGCCAGACATCCTCACCACGGCCAAGGCGTTGGGCAATGGTTTCCCTGTCGGTGCTACTATTGTGACGCGAAGGGTAGCAGACACTATTGGCTTGGGAATTCACGGTACCACGTACGGAGGCAACCCACTCGCATGCCGTATCGCAAACAACGTTCTCGACCGCGTTTCAAAGGATGACTTCCTGAAGCAGGTCCAGGTCAAGTCTGACCATCTGGTCAAGGGGCTCAAGGACCTGCAGGCCAAGATGCCGGCCATCATCAAAGACGTTCGAGGCCATGGTTTGATGCTTGGAATCGAGTTGCAGCCGGATTTTAGTGGCAAGATACCCGAGGTGATCCAAAATGCTCGGGATCGGGGTCTTTTGGTTATCGTTGCTGGACCTTGTATTCGCATGGTTCCTCCGTTGACAATTAAGGCGAAGGATCTGGACCTGGGGCTGGATATTTTCAAGGCAGCTCTTCAGACCGTTTGCGTGAATAAGAATGGGGGAAAGCTATGAGATGCTGGGAGGACTTGTGAAAGTTCTACAATTCAATACAAAATAGAGGCCATGGCAAAAAGCTCCTTATCTAAACGTGATTGCCAGGTGTTAGATAAGTGACACCCTCTGGGATGTCTTTATATCGAGATAGCAAGCTCCGTCTATCCATACGTTCGTGTGTTTGGCTGATGGAATACGTCTTTATCGGCGTAGTGGAAAACACAGGGCTCTTGAATGGCATGGATGCCCCCCCGCCTGTGGTTCTCTATACATTTGACAGAGACCGGCATGATCCACTATCGTACCTAAGTAATTTTAGTATTTAAGAATACTATTATTTTTCTTTTCTATCCTTAGGCTTACTAATGATTAGGCTGCACTTCTGCCATCTGAGCTGTGCCGGACGTCTTGGTGTCTCAAGTTTTTCTTCGACTGCGTAGGTGGTTCGATTTAGACATTAGTTCTCCACCGTCCGGTTATGACACTCCTGGATTTAGACGCCACAACACTTGTACAGCTAGCCAGACCGTGGAGCCACTGTTGATTACAAACCTCAACTTCATTCCCTCTCCTTCGGCTATCTTCCGAGCCTATGAAATCCTGTTCGGCAGACGGTATATATATTGTACTCTTGCCTCTTCACTCTGTCCCCAATCCCTCTCACTTCCGCAAGCCCAAGCTCTTATTATCACCCTAACTGCCATCAACCCAACCACTCTCAACATACAACTGGAAGTCCCAGCCATTCGCCATGTCTCAAAACATCAAGATCATCCCTACTTCCGAGTACGAGGCCGTTGTGGCGGCTGTACAACATTACGTCGACAGCCTAATTGGAGCCGATCGTGACGCCCTCGACCGCGCATTCCACGACCAGGCCAGCATGACAGGCTGGTCGGCCGACGGCTCCATTTCCACTGGGGGTTACAAGAGTCTCCATGCCTACTTTGAGGCTTATGGACCTGCCAAGAACCTCAAGACTCGTGCTGATGTTCTCGGCATTACTCCTACGACAGCCGTTGTCAGGCTTGATATCGAGGGAGCACCAGACGCCCCTTACATCGATTTCCATACTTTGTTCAAGAAGGATGGTGAATGGAAGATTATTGCCAAGGTATTCCATGCCTACAAGTCATGATGGGTGGCCATTCGGCCCGGGATTGGAATCTAGGACCTTGAGAATTAGTCAATCTACAGAGGGACGACTGGTTTTGAATGAGCATGTTATTTCGTAATAAACATGCTCATTTCCCGAAATAAATGTCCGTGGGGTTTGTAAGTGGCGTCAACATACCCTGGGAAAATCCCTTGGCGCCTTGTGAAGCACATGTACTGCTCGGATGACAACCGAGGGGCAAAGACAAGGGCTTGGGGATAGACAAGTTTCAACGTATGAACTTGAGTTCGTTTCAACACGTAATACTAGAATGGATTATGATGATCCCTTAGAGAGAATCGGAATCTCTGTTGACAATGTGAAATGACAATATGTCAATGATGACGTTATTAATCCATTAGGTAAAAAAGAAGCTTTAATTCTTTAATTTCTGATCCATAGTGTTAGCTAAACCGCTCCATATTGATGGTTTACGGTTACTTGCCTCTGGTAAGCCTCAGATTACATCCGATCACGTCGGGTATTATCCGAGCTGTAGATTAAGCACACTCGTCAACTAGGCCATGTCGCCCCTCGGAGACGGGCGCCGTGAGCTCGTAAAGAATGGAACAAGAACTCTGCCCTATGCCGGCCGATCGTAAGCTACGATGAGAGCTCTTATTGGTACTTTCAAGACACATAGCTACAGCCGACATTTGGCAACGGTTGGACAAGCTAAAGTAGCAGAGGCCTGTTACTATACAGAATGCGACCGAACAATACAGGTTTAGAATTTACAAGCCAAACTTTCAAATTATCATCATTTACATATTACACTCCATACTCGAATCTGAGAGTCTGTTTGGTGTATGAACTTGCAAGGCAGAGCCCTGCCTCCATTACTTGCCCTCAAACCTGACCACAAGCTTGCCTCCCGAGACCTTACCTCCTCGGAGTTTGTCCAACCCCTCAAGTATACCGTCAAAACCAAGCTTCTGTTCAGCAGTAGGAATCGGCTTCAAAATGTGCGTCAATTGTGGTAGGGTCGAGTAGAAACGGACCAAGGCCTCTCGGTCCGCGGGCCTGACCTCAAACTTAGGGCCCATAGGTGGCAGCCACTGGAAAGCGTGGCCGAGAGCTGTATACGCTAGAACCGGGTCGTAGGTGACGTTTGGAATCTTGGACTTGCCGTTGGGTAGCAGGGTTATAACCTTGCCGCCCTTCTTCTTGATGACCTCGGCACAGACCGTCGTGGACTTTCCCTCGGAGAAGCAATCGACAGCTTTTGACATGTCGGGATAATCTTTGATGATGTCTTCAACCACTGTGGGTGATCTGTAGTCGTATACAGCATCAGCGCCGTGCTTCTTGACCAGGTCGAAGGAATGCGGCGAGGCAGTTGTCACGACGGTGCACCCAACTGCCTTGGCGAGCTGAATGTGGTACAAGCCAGCACTTGTTGATCCAGCGTAGATAAAGATGGCTTCGTTTCTTGGGGCTGCAGTCTTTCCATCGACAAAGGGGAGCCCATGAAGCACATTCAAGCTGAGCATGGCCGTCACGGCCGAGACGCCATAGGTAGCTGCATCCGTATCGCTGACGTTTTCTGGAATCTTCCAAGCGAGATCGGCCTCGATCTTCAAGTACTCGGCAAATGCTCCTTTGTTTGGGAAGAGGCCACCATGGACCGCGCCGGCAATACGGTCCCCAACCTTCCAATTCGCCCCGGCTGCATCACCAACTTTTTCAACCACACCCGCATAATCACACCCAATGATTGATCCGGGGGGTGAAATGAAATCGAGGTGTTTGAAGTCGGTGGGGTTCAGGGCGACGGCCTTGACTTTGACGAGGATCTCATTGCTTGTGATGGTGGGAACAGGGACGTTGTCCTGCACCCGGCCACCCATGCCGCAGTGGTTTTTGCTCGTAGCGACATTGAGGAATCGCGTGACAATGCTTCGATTGGATACGAGGGCTTTCATGATGTGCAGGTTGTACAAGGTGGTATAGAGAGATGTGAGAGAGATGAGATGAGTAGATGAAGCAACAAGAAAGGTCAAGGGGAATCTACTGAGGTCAATTCCATGAGATCTATATAATTTAGGGCCTGATGCAGGACTGCCGTCAAAGTCATCTGCGATATCTATTAGGTGGGTAACTATATACTAAGATACGCTTGCCTTAATCTAGCAGCTATTTTCGCAGCGGATAAGAGTATATGCCGTCTAACTTTATATCTAATATCGAGATAACCGTCTAGATATCTTTTCTTATATATC
>NIZV01000487.1:0-20321 GCA_003947045.1 Fusarium ambrosium
TTTCCCTAAGCTATTATTAATATTATTATTATCTCTAAGCTTAGATATATTACTATTAATTAATAACTCCCCGGGGATTACTAGGGTATAATAAGTAAGAGATTTAAATAAGCTAGTCTTATTTAGACCTCTAGTTAGATAGTAAAATAATAGAAAAGAATATATATTAGGTATACTCTCTTAGGTATAGGCCTTAATATAATATTAATACTTATATAAAATTAATTTAATAGACTTAATAGATAATAATATAATAGATATAATTACCTTAGGCGGTAATATATTACTAAATAACTATTTACTAGTATTTAGCCCTAATATATAGATTAATCTAGCGGAGGAGGATAATAAGTTGTAGTATATATACTTAATACCTCCTTTATCTAATTATAGATCTTACTAAGGTTAAATACTTAATCTCTATTAAATATATACTTAGCCTATTAATTATTCGCCCTAGATAATATAATAAATAAGGAAAATAATAACTTATATAAAAATATTATTACCTTAAATAAATATCCCTTAAATAAAGTATATAATAAAGAATAAGCTAAGCTAATTATTATAAAGCTACTTACTTATTAGGAAATTTATAATTAGGTTAAAGAGGAAGATTTAGATAAAGGGGAGAAATTAGCTTAATATATTATTTATATCTTTATTACCAGCCTAATATTATACTTAGCAGGTTAATATAGGGACTAGAATATATTATATCTTATAATTTATTACTATTATTTATACCTATGCGAGATATAGGCTAGGTTTAGCGTAAGAGTTAGTAGGTTATTTTTTACTAAGCGAGAAGAGTAATTATAATAGTTTAGCCTAGACTAGATTATTTAACCCCTTAATGCTTTAGTTATAGGTCTCCGTCGCGATTAGTTGCCGCTAGCTAGCTAGCTTAAGGCCTAATTTGCGGGCTAATATAAGGATAAAGACTAATTAGATACTAAGATTTGCCTTTACTAAGATAATATATTACGGCGGAAATTAGCGCCTATTATTTATAATATTAATAGCTTCTTATATATTATAAAAGACCTATATAGCCTAAGAGGGCTACTAAATATATATATTATAGCCTAGCTAAGCCTTTTTTTATTTAAATCTATTTATATTTACGTGCCTATATAGGTAAGAGAGAAAATTAAATAGGTCTTAATCTATTAGATCTTATATATTATACTTATATACTAAAGGCTATAAATAGTTTATATATTTTTCTCGTGGCTTTATAATAAGAAGTATTAAAAGAAAGGCTTAGTGCCTCTATAAGAGGAGTAAAACTAGCTATTCTTTAATAGCTTTATTAGGCTAAGTATCGAGAAGATTAGATAATACTTTATATATTATTTACCTAGAAGCTATAACTTTATCTAGGTAGTATTGCGTATCGCTAGGGAGTTATTAGGCTTAGCGGCTATATGCGGGGCGGCCTTTAAGGTGCTATATAGCGAGGAGAACCTCCCTAGGCTATAGAGCGTTATATAGGAGGCACTTAATTATATAGAGCGCGATATAATAGCTAATAGGCTCTAGCCCGGCGGCGGCGGGGGAAATATATAAGAGATAAAAGATATTAATAAGCTATAATAATTTAGTAATATTATTTTCCTCTATAGCTATAAGAATACTAAGCTATAATATTAGTTTTTTAATAGTAATATCATAGGGGTATTAAGAGACTTTTATGCCTAATATAATATTATTAGCCTTAAGTAAAAGCTAATAGCTAATAGTTGTAGTTATAGTAGTAATATTATTTATAGTAATAATAAGATAAAATTAATACTATAAAGGTAAACCTAGCTTATTAATATAGCATCTAAGCTCTTATTAACGAGAAGTAAATATATTATTTTAACTTAGCGGTACTATTAATATAATACCTTATATTTTCTTTATAGGTACTTTAGAGAGGCTTTACTTAAGAGGATAGCCCCGTAGGCAGAGGATAAGGCTAATAGTAATTAGGATAATAAGGCTAATAGTAGCTAGGAAGATAAGAAAGGGGAGGGTAAAATTAATTATAATAGAGATAATAAGTAAGCTCTATGCGGAAGGGGTAATAAGGAGGATTAAGCTATAAGAGAGGGTTAGAAGCCTCCCTAGATCCTACGCGCTACTACGATTAAGTACCTAGTATATATATTATAAGACTTTATTTTTATTACCTTAGAGCCTAAGAGAACTAGCCTTATATTTAGGTATAGCGTCTTATATATATAATCCTATACTATAGAGGAAAGGAATTTTAATATAGCTATTATCTAGGCCTTCTTATACCTTAATATCTTTAACCTCGCGTATAATAATAAGGCCTAGGCGGTAATAGCCCGAAAGGGTAATATTAAGGCTAGTTACTAAGATATAAAATAGGTATTATTATAATTAATCTAATATATAGCTAATAACCTCGAGGATTTATTATAGGGGTATAGCTAGTGGGTTAAGCTATATATTATAGTAATACTTATAGCTTAGCTATAGCTAATAGAGGAGGCTTAGTAGCGACTAATTAAATAGGTAAATTAATTATTTAATAAGCTAGGCATTATTACTATAATATTAGACCGGGATGCCTTTTATATACTCGCGGCTAAGGACTTAAATATATTTATACGGTAGAATATTAATAAATATTTGTAGCTTATAGACTATATTATATTATATTAGGCGCGAGACCTATCTATGCTATAGTTAGTAGTATTACTTTATGCTATTATAATATTTACTCTCTAGTATTTTATTAATTATTAGCCTTATATACTAGCTAGGATATTATTTATGCTCTTTATAGCTACTACCAGGGGTAAGATTAGTCTTAATATAGCCCGCTCTAGAGAGTAGCGAGGGTTTATTTTCTTCCTAAGAGATATAATAAATTAATATAAGCTCTAGCTTTATAACTAGGCTATAGACCTATTATAGGTATTATAGCTTATTATTAAGGTATATTAGCTAAAAGAGGTATTATTATAATAATTTAAATACCTTATTAACTAGGTAATTAGCCTTATTATTAATAAGGATATCTATATATAGGAGTAAATTAAAGATATACTTAGAATCCTTTTATAGCTCTTAATTTAAAGCTATAAAGAAGTAATATACTTAGCGCTCTTCCCAGTAAAGGGTAAAAAGAAAAAAGTACTAAATATAGATATATTTAAGTTTATTTTAGCTAGGGTATATACTAAGTTAAGAGCTATATAGGGCAGAGATTATAACCTTCTAGGGAATTATTATTTCTTTATTAAGTATATTTTAACTTACTTTGCCTAGGCATAGACCCTCGCTAATAATAATATTAGCTAGGGGTATCTTAAAAGCTAGTATTTCCGCGTAGAGGCTAAGAGGGCTATTAAGGTATTTAAGTAGCTTAGCTATAGTCTATTTATTATAGTATAATGCTTTCTCTATATGCTATATTACTGCTTTTGCTAGTAAGTACTTTATTTTTTTAACCCTAATAAGATTAATAGTATTATATCTATAACTACTAAGAATAATAGCTGTATAATTTTCTATATATATCTTATTAAGCTATATATAAGTATTCCTAATAATATTAAGCTAATAGATATTATTATAGCTATTATATTAAACTAAGAAATAAATACCTATTTATAATAGAATATATACCTATTTTATATTATTTATTTTATTAAGTAAATCTATAAATATCTATATTTATTTTTATCTAGAAATAACCTATAAGAGCGGTAGGTATTAGGTAAGAACTAGGGTTACCTTATATAAATATTAAGAAGTAATAGGGATAATAAATGCTATATTATATATTACTATTAGCTTTATATGGCTAGATATAAGACTTAGGCTATATATTAGAGTTATATATCTAGTTTTATATCTAACTTATTATATTAATAATTCTATTATTTAATTAAGTAGGGATATAAATAAAAGAATTATAAATATTTTAATAAATTTTAATATTATCCTAAGATTATAGTTAAAATTCTAATATAAATCTATAAGTAATTAAGGCTAAGTATAAGCTAAATTATATTATAAACCTAAAGTTAAGGAAGTTATTTTTATATATTCTAGGTAATTTAGATCTAAGTTATATACTTTTCTTTACTTTTTTTTTTTTTTTTTAAAGCTTTTTAGTCCTAGACTTAATTATTAATTAATATATATTGCTATATCCCTATAAGTGACTAATCTTATTAATTATAATTAAATATATAAAGTGAAAGCTAAAGGTATAATAGCTAAAATAGCGAAGGAAAATAGCTCTTTTTTAGGGGTTATTTAGCTAATTTAACTAGATATATATATTTAGTTACCTATGTTTATAATAATAGTTAGTTAAGTAAGTATTTTATAGCCTTATTTTGCGGAAAGTATAGATATATAGAATATATAGAGACGAAAAGGGAGCTTAAGCTTTAGCGTTATATAATATATAGCTATAAAATTACCTATAGTAGCTAAAAGCTTTTTATTTTCTTTTTATAATAAGTAATAGTTATCTTAGGCCTTGGCTAGCTATAATAAAATCCCTCTCTTAATTAAAAGACTTAGATAAAACTTAGATATAGTATCTATATAGCTTTATGTAATCGCCCTCGAGCGGTCTATATAGTTAGATTTACCTACGGAGTATAATAAGATTCCGCATAGGATAATATAGCTTTTAGATATAGACCGCGTAGCCTATAAGAGATAGCTCTAGGAAATAAACTTTTTTTACTTAGGTAAGGAAAAAGATAAAAAAGTCTAGGGGAAAATTAAGAAGAATTAGATTAAATACTTATCGGCGATGAGTTTTATATTAGATATAGCGCTAGTATTAAACTATAAGGTTATATAGTTTAGGAGTAGCGCTAAAGATAAAGACTTAGGCGAGGATATAAGAGAGTAGAGGCATAGGTTTATTTAGGATTATTAGAGGCATATAATTATTTAGTTGGCCTTTTAAAATAGGCTAGATAAGATAAAGGCTATAATAAAGTAATAGCTAAGGATGGCGCGGGCTATATTAAATAGTATAGATAGGGGCAGAGAAGATAAAGATTAAGGTATATTTAAGAGCCTCGTGGCTATCTATAATCTTAGTTAGTAATAATAGTATTAGTCTATTTAGATAAGCCTAGTAGGGTTTATTTATTATTTATAAGATAAGGGTATACTAAAGGAGATAAGTATATAGTTAATAGAGAGTTAAATTAATAATATCTTAGATATTAAGTAAGAGGTTTAGTAAGTAAATCTTAAGGTAATAATATAGAGGCGAGAAAAGGGAGGGTTTAAGGGCGTCTAGGTATATATTTAGCTACTACTTATAAAGTTATTAAGGAAGCTTAAGTTAATGCCGCGGAATAACCTGCTTATATGGTAGATTATGGTTCTTACTTAATCGGCGGTATTAGGGGATAATAGTGATAAAGACTTTATTAGCTAAGGGTAGTTTTATAAGAACCTAATGCTAATAGATATTAACCTCGGGGAATAGCTATAAGTAATAATATATTATAATAAGGTATTTATGCTTAATAATACTTTCTTAACTTAGCTAGAAGAGCTAAGGTAGATAATAGAGGTATAAAATAGGCTAAATATAATAAGTATTAAATAAATAAATAATAAGGGGGGTTTTAGGTTAAATAAATTACCTAGTAATAGCGGGCTAGTATATTTAATAAATGCGTGGCGGTCTATAGTGGTATATATAGCTAAATATATAAAGAAGTATCTTAGGGGGAAGTAAAGGATAGCGATATATAGGTTATAAATATTAGCTAATATAATAGAGTAAGTAAAAAAAGATAAGTAGTTTATAATTATTAGGCGTAAATTAGGTATTATTTAATTAAGGTAATAAAGGTAAAATAATTTATAGATTTATTATTTTTTTATCTTAGTGCTCTAGTAATTAAAAGGACCCCTAGGATTTAATAATTATTTATATAACTTATTTATAATATTTATAATAATAGTATTAGAGCTAGGGTTAGTTATATATAGTCTTACCTCTAGATTATTAAGAGGGCTTATATCTAGGTTATATACCTAAATAACTAGACGTCTAAAAGGTATAGTTATACTTTTTTTATTTTATTCCTTAATAAAAAGCTATATTTAATAGCTAGCTAGGTGCCGCTTATATAATAGATTTTATAAGTTAATATTCTTTAGTATAATATAAGTAATACTAGGCCTTTATATCTTAGCTATGTCCTAGCGATCTATTATAAAAGCCAGGTAGCTAAAGGTTAGAGCTAATATAGTCTTCCTATATCTAGGCGGTCTAATAAAAATAAGCGAGAAGGGCTAACCCTTATTTATATTATTAATAAATAATAAGGCCTTTATAAACTAGTCTTATATTTAAATAGGTAGGTACTAAGGGCATAGCTTAAAGGCTAGTATATATAGTAGAGTAGGTAATAGTTTTTTGCTTTTTAGGAATACCTTATATTTATTATATATATCTAGTAGGTATCTTTTAAGAATAACCTAAGCTTTATCGCGAGAAGATTTATTATTAGTAAGCCTAGGGAAGAGTGCTTCTTAGTATAGGCTAAAGTGCTTTTTACTCTTAAGTTTAGGAAGAAATATAAGTTTATTTATTATTAAAACTCTTAAAGGAGGGATATTATTATACTTTATAGTAGACTTAAGGGTATAAGGGTAAGGAGGGGAAGCTTAATAAAGTTAATTTAGCTTATATAGGTTTTAGCCTTATTATAAGGTAAGAGTCATGAATTATTATATAATGCGAGGAGGGGTAATATATAAATACGTAATTATATATATTATATTAAGAGATATTATATTAAGTATAGTAAGTATATATAAGGAAATATAATTAATTAATTAGAAGTCTTAGAGTTATAGTATAATAATATTCTTATTATTAATAGCTTAAATTAGTTATAGTAAATCCTAGGTAGGGTTTAAAAGCGGTAATATATTAAGCCTTAAATAGAAAACCATAATATTAAGATAATATAAAATAAGTCTAAGTATTATGGTTTTTAGATATTAAGTTTAGTAAAGAAATATCGCTACCTTAAATAACTTCTATATATATATATAGTTAATTAGAAGGATAAATAAGGTAGAATTATTATTATATTAGGCCTACGAGGCTTAATTAATTAATTAATTAGGGACTTAGGCGCTAAGGTAACTATATAGTATTATATAGCAGCTAGAATCTCCTATAGCTTAATAAAGAGTATTAATTCTATATACTTAAGTAGATATTATATAAAAAGCTAGCTATATGACTTTTAGCTTACCCGTATTATTAGGCTTTAGCCTTATTTATTTATTACTTTATTTTTATTTTTGGCTAGTTACTTACCTTATTATTATTATTATTCTATTTATATATAATTAGAGCTATAGCATAGAGCTTGCTGCGTAGTATTATTTAAAAGACTAAGAATAAATATAGAATTAAAAGTTTAAGCCTAATTTATGCTATAGAAATAATATAGATTTAAACTTAATCTAGGTCCCTAGTGATAATAAGGATTAGACTTATATAGTATATAAAGATAATTATCCTTATAGTAACTATAAGTATATTATAGTATATATTAATTATATATTTATTATAGTTAATGGTGCCTATAGAGGTAATAATTAGGTAAATATTAAGGCTATTATTAGAGTTTTCTTTAATTAAATATCTAAATATAACTAAAGTATCTTATTATCTGAGCTATATATAATAAACTAAATTATTAAGTTAAGAGCTAATATTTTTAGGCTTAAATTAGTAAAAGATATAATATAAACTAAGGTATTAGGGGATAAAAGGCCGCTATATATAGTTATTATTAAGGCAGACTTAGAATACTTAGTTAAGGGAATAACTAAGTAGGTATTTAAGTAGGAAACTAATAGATATAAGTCTACTAATTAAAAGCTAATTAAAAACTCTAAGCTATTTTAAGAGCTATATAGACTTATTAAGGATTTAAATAGGGTTAATATTAAGGTTTTATTTTAATAAGTACCTCGGGAGATAAATAAAGAAGCTAATAAACTAGCTAATAAGGCTTTTTGAGATAGGGGAATAACTTAGATATAAAATTATTATTATTATTAAATTAATTTATTAAGTATAATAGAGAAGCATAAAATATTACTATATATTTATTATTAGTAATAAAAGCCTATAAAATATTATTATATAGTTTATTTATTAACTTTAAACCTTAGCGATAGCGGGGGCTTATTTATATATATTATAATATCTAGAGTTAGGTAAGGTATTTTTAATAGAAGCTCTTTAATATAACTCTTATTTAATAACTCTTAGTGCTTATAGAATATTTTTATAATAGCCTCTCGTATCTTTGAGACCATAGATAGGGTAATAGTATATATTTCCTATATTTAATAGACGCCTAGATCTCTATTGGGATTAAGTTATTGCTGCTTGGACTCATTGGTCTCTAAATGGCTATTATATGCTTTGATCTCTGATATATTTATTACTTACTTTCTGAGATTATTCTATAGTTTTTGCCGCTCTATATAAGACTATAACTTATTCCCGCTTATTTATAGTCTCTCTATCTCGGTATTAAATATATAGAGAGTATAAATAAATAGTTAGATTTATATAAAAAATATAAGGCTATATAGCTATATGTTATTATTGCCTAGTAATAAATAGGCTTATTACTTAGAGAACTTAAGCGACTTTATATTACTTAGCTTTTTATTGCTATATTTTTATATATTTAGACCCTCTACTTAATCTTAGACTAGTATTTTATTCCCCGGGGATATTAAGGCCTTATATTATAGATTTATTTAGTTACGGTAGGCTAGGCCGCTAAGGAAGGCTATACTATAGTGGCTATCCTCTCTGCTATCTTAGCTTAATATAGGTATTAATTACTTTAGGCTAATATATAACTTCCCGTAAACTAGGTATAGTATTTTAAGCTAGACTTTTTAAATTAGCCTCTTACTTAGCCTTATTACTTACTTTCCTATTATGGCCTAGCCTAGCTATAATAGCTTAGGCCTATACTTAGCTCTTATTAAACTATAATCTATAATATATTAGTATTTATATTATAATATAAGTCTAAGGATTATTCCTTAATATTTAGATAAGTTATATAAACCCGGGAAGAATTAATATAGAGGTAGAAAATAAATATATATTTCTTATTTATATTCTCGAGTAGAACTAATAAATATTAATATAGCCCTTATTATATAGAATTATAGTAAATATCTAGTATTTACTTTTTTTTATTATCTTTACTATCTAGCTATTTATCTTTTATTTTATATGCCTTTAACTCTTTAGGAATATCCTTATATTTTATTTTCTTATCTAGCTATTTATCCTCTATTTTATATACCTTTAACTCCTTGGGAATATCCTTATATTTTATTTCTTTATCTTATTAAAATAATATATTTAGTTTATTAATAATATACTAAGGTACTTTATAATTAATATAGAATCTATGCCTATTAAGATAAATAATATCAGGTTTAACCTCTTTTAATAGCCCTTACTTATTTATTATGTATTAAGCCGCCTCGTTTATAGCTTATTAACTAAAGGATATAATTTTATATAGCTAATAGGTTTCGCCTATTAGTAATATCTTATTAGTAAAATTATATAAAGTTTAATAAGATATACTACTTATTAGTTATTTTATAATTATTTTATTTAGATTATAAAAGGTAATAGTTATTATTTAATAAGTCCTAGGGATAATTTTAATAAGAAATTAGATTAATATAAATAAATAAATAAATATACTTAATAGCTAGCTAAAAAGAATTTCTAATAAACTCTATTTAATTTAGCTCCCTATAGTAAGGGTTTTATAATAGGGAATATAATAGGGCTAACCATTTAATATATTCTTAATTAAGGGCTCGAAGGGGCGGTAAGGGGAGGCCTCTAAGTAACCAAATATATATTATTATATTTACTATTAGTTATTAATAAACTCTTTTTAATTTAGCTCCTTATAGTAAGGGTTTTATAATAGGGAATATAATAGGGCTATATTTATTATATAAGCTTTTATAATAATAATATAATACCTTTTATTAAATATAGGAAGGTAACCTTAAGATATATAAATTTACTCTATAAGAAGGTATTTTATTTAAGTTAGACTTAATAATATACCTATAAGTAACCTAGACCTTATAGCTATAGGTATCTTTAAGTATTAAATATACTTAGCGGATAGAGGTAATAGTTTTAAGGGTAGGCTTTAAGTTAATAATATGAGTTATTTATCTTATTAACCTTAGCTTAATATCTTATATATAAGAGGTAAGAATCTCCTAGGTAAATAGATAATAATAATTCTTTAAGAAGACCCTTATAGTAATTAAGTTATTTATATAGCTATATTCCTCCTCTTTACTTAATTTTATTAAAATATGCCTTATAAATATTTTTATTACCTACTTAGTATTTATTTTAATAGTCTCGGCTATAATAATTCGTAATTATTATACCGGTACCTATAAGGGTAATTACTAGGAATATAAAAGTATTAAGACTTATAGTTATTATAATAAGAGTCTTTCTTAGGTTTTTTTATTAAGTAAGTTTCTTAGCCTACCTCTTACTAGGATTAGGGCTATATATAGAGAAAAGAAAGGCTATAAATGCGGTAGAATTTAGAAGGTAAGGAGTAATTTAGATCTCTATATTAGTAGCAGTAACTTAAAGAGATCGCTCTAGTTTGATTATAAGTAGACTAAGACTTATAATAGATATAGAGAGGTAGGGTAGCTTAATGCTAAGATAGCTAAGTAAATTTATGCTATTATTTTAATAGCTCTTAATATTATAGTAATTAATAATTATTAATTTTATATTAATAAGATAATACCTAAGTATATTATTAGAGCCTTACTTAAACTTTATAAGGTAGATATAAGTTATAAGGATATTTTAGTTAAGTTAAAGATATATAAGGAGATTAAAATAAATAAAGAGGAGTAAGATAGGGGTACTTAATTTAATAAGGTAGCTAAAGGATTAATTAGGTAATTAGGTTATAGAGTAATAGAGACTTAAATCTTATTATATTAAATACTATTAGTAATAATATTTATTATTACTTTTTATGGCTTATATACTTTTCTCTTTTAGATTTTTAGGGTTTTAGGTCGAAATATAAGAATATTTAGCCTATATATTTCTCTTTAACTTCCTAGGACCCCTAGATATTGATTCCTTATTATTATAAATAAGAAGTATTTTTTATATTATAAAAGGATATATTAGAAACTTAATTATAATAAATATAATTTAGGAGTTTTAATATTATACCCCCTATTTATATAATTTTATTTAACCTAAAAGCTACTTATTAATATTTCTATTTATTATTTTTAATTAATGCTTTTTTATTTACTATATTTTCTTATTAATAGAATTAGCTATAAAATAAATAAGGGATAATATCTAAAGTTATAGTATTTTTATAGTTTAATCTCTTTATTAACCTTTATGCTTAAGTGCTTATATATTACTATAATATATACTATATTGCCTTTCTTCTTAGCCCTACTTAAGTTAGTAAGTATCTCTAAAAGAAGTATAATATACCTACTACTAAGTAATATCTAGTGATTAATTTCTTAAAGGCCTAAGTATCGCTACTATAGAGCCCCTTTAAGGCCCCTATTTAATAAGATGGCTTAGCTTATAACCTAAACCTTTATTTTATTTATAGGTTTATATATAAATTTTATAATAAATGTATAGGTAGCTCCTAAGTTATATCTTATTATATAACCCTAATATATAAGAAGTAAAGATTTTAGCTAGGAGTGCGAAGAAAAGCTATATATAAACTTATATTCTTATAAGCGTAGACTAAAAGTCTTTTAGGAGGATATTATTAGATTATTAAATATAATAGGTTTATAATTAGATTAATTAGGGGTAAGGAAATTTGTGATTATCTTAAGGGCATTTTTAAGCGCGAGAGAGGCTAATAGAAAGGCCTATTAGGCGGAGGCTTAGCGAATAGGATTAGTACTATTAGGGACTTATAAATTATATTATTTATAGATATTAGGCCTTAATTAGAGAGAATTAGATAGGATTAGATTTTTAAGGGAATTAATTAAGAATTATTAAGAAACCTAATTGCTATGCCTTCTCTTATAACTTTACGTCGGGGATTAATACTTAAGGGCAGTAGTAGTTACTTTAGCCCTATTTATTTTAATAAATAAATAATAAGCTTGGCGGATAATAAATATAAAATTATTATTTTTATTATTGCTATAGATTTAGTAATAAGCTACTATAAGTAAATAGTATAGTTAATAAGTAGAAGTCTTTTATATTAGTTATATAATATATACCTTTATAGGTATTATATAAAGCCTTTTATATTTATAGGAAAGGCAATAAGCTAAAGGAAATATATTTATCTCCTTAAGCGCTTTATCGCTATAGTCTTTTAAGCTTATTACTTACTTATAGGTATTTAATAGCGCTAGGCCGGTATTTATTTTAAAAAATCATAGCTTTAATTAATATTAATACTATAGAACTATGAGGCTTAGACTTAGTATAATGCTTTAATTAAGTAGCTCTAGTGATCTATAAAGCTATTTAATAGGGCTAATATTAAGGTTAATTAGGATAGAGAGAGCACTAATAAAGAGGAAAATCGCGAAGATAAAGATAAAGATAATAGCGATAATTAGAGTAGTGCCTTAGGTTTTAATAACTCTGAGACTAATAATATAAATAATAAAGAAGAGGAAAGTAAAAAGGAAGATTATAATTAGAATAAGGATTAAAATAGGAAGATTAGCGCGGTAAGAGATTTTAGTAGGGAAAAAATATTACCTTAGATTAAAGAGGTATTAGAACTTCTATTTAGATTAATTATAGTATTTTATATAGAAGAAGTTATAGATAGCCGCCTAGATTTAATATTATTAGTATATTTTAATAGTATCCTTAGATTCTTAGCTAATCTTATTAGTTTCTTTCTAGCTAGGTTATATATATCTAACCTTGCGGCATTAATATATATATAGTACTTTTTCTTTCTTAAGTATATTTTACTAGCATAGGGCTACTCTTATCTTAGAATTATAAGATACCCTTAGATAGGTTAGATTATATGCCTATAAAATATTCATTAAGAATACCTTATCCTCGGATTATAATTATTATTTAAAGAGTTATTTTCCTTATTTATATTTAGTAGGGTAATAATAGGCTTAGAAATGCTTATTTTCTTTCTTAAATAGAGTAATAATAGTTAGACTTTATTATATAAAGATAATATTGCGGTTTATATAAAATAGTTTTAATATCTCTTAAAAGTACTTTTAGTGCATATAGAGTCTCTTTATAAATAGTTAATATATAGATAGAAACCGCTATATAATCTTATTTCTATTAAGGATAATATAGTAAATATAATATATGGGTTTTTATTTATTAGTTACCTAAAGAATAGGCTAGTAGAGGCTTATTTAGAACTCTCTTTAAAAGCTTATATTAATTAAGTGGGACCTTTTTCCCGCAAAGGGCGATAGGATTAAAAGATAGTATTTATATACCTAAAGAAAGAAGAAGTATTATGCGAGGTCTTGGCTAGTTTAATGCTTATAAAGTATAAAGGTTAGCCCTATTTATTAGACTTACTTAATATCTAAGTATATAATTATAGGATTAGTGAATATAATCTCTATATATATAATAGCTATAATAGTTAATAATAAAATTAATTATAATAGAAATATTTTTTTTGCCCTATTTTATAGGGGGTAGAGTTAATTTAATTAATAGGGGTAAAAATAAATTTTTAAAAGCTAATTAAAAGACTCTTTAGAGCTTATATAAAGAGACGCGACTTAACTTAATAGATATATTAAGTATATATAAAATGCTCTTTTTATTTAAGCTATATTTCTTTAAATTTATTTTTTTAGGCCTTTTTATTACTTATAATAGAGCTAGGATTATTTATATACCTTAAGATATATAAGGTCTTAGTATATCTAGAATGCCGCTTTAGTTATATCTTAGATAAGGTATTTACTTATCTTTATACTAAGTATAAGGACCTAGTATTAACTATGCGATGCCTAATAGTAGAGACTATTAATAAAATCCCTAGAATTATTAAAAATTAAATATAATTAGCTATTAAATTTTAGTTTTTACTCCTTATTATATACTTAATTTTAGAACTTACCTTGCCGTAGGTAAATAAGTAAGTATATTAAAAATATTTCTTTATGATTTAATAGGACTAGAAAATATAGGAATATTGCGGTATTTATTAAAGTTAGGTTAACCCTTAAGGACATAGAAGACTAAAGTTAGAAGATACTTGGGCGTAGCTTTAGAAGCTATAGAGAAAAGGCGTTTTATATTAGTAATTCTTTCTCTCTAGGGCGGCTAATAGTTAGTTTAAAGTTAGCTAGAAGCTAGGATATAGATATATATAATAGTTAGGTAGATTAATAATTACTAATATATTACTACGTCGCACTAAGATCCCCCCTAAGATATATATTTATATCGACTAGGTGCTAGAGTATAAGGAAAAATATCTTAATAATAAGAAATAGCTATAGTTTTATAATAAGGCTTTAGATAATAATTTATTTATTATAATAAGCCTATAGCTAAAATATATAAGATAGCTAATAACCTATAGGGATATTCGGCGAGATATCTTGCTAGTAATAATTTGACTTCTTATCCGTATTATTAGCCACTTACTAGGTATAAATTATATACTTAGATAAGGCCTATATCTAGGCGATCTTAATATTATTAGTCTTATTAAGGAGGAATAGAAGATCTTATATATTTTAAGTGCTATTAATACGATGCTAGATTAATATTAGCTTATAGCGTAGAATATAAATTAAGTATTTCTCTATTAGCTAGCTAGCTCTAGACTTAATATTTATTAGCTAAAACTCTTTACCTTAATAATTAAAGAAATTATATAAAAGTGGTATTAAGGTTTATAAAAATAATTTATTATATTTATTTTATAGTTATACCTCTTATTAGATTTAATTAGAGAGTAAGAAGTTAAGATTTACCTTAGCGAGGGAATTATAGGTAAACTTAAAAGTATCTAGGAGTATAAAGTATAGTAGTTTATTAATATAATATAATATAAGTAGCTAAGATCGTATATATTTAGTAAAAAGAGAAATAAAAGTAAGCCTTATTAGAGTAGCTATAAAAACTCTAAGGTTAAACTTTTCTTTTAATATAAGATACTTTAATATAATAACTTTAATAGCCTATTTAATAATAAGTTTAATAGTAATTATAATAATAATAAAGATAAATATAAGGAGTTTAAAGAGAGTAAAAATAAAGATAATCTTAATAACTAGATGTCTAATTTAATGAAATAAGAGGATTTTAATGATTTATAGTTTTATAATAATAATAGCTATAAAACCAAGGATAGATCTATAGTAATAAGTATTAATAAGTTTTTTAAGCTTTTTTTCTAGCTTAGTTTTAAACTTAATATAGAGCTCTTTTAGAATAGGTATATTAACTCCGCGCTACTTATATACTTTAGCGGCGTCTTAGGCTTTTCTTCTAATTATTAATAGTTTTAACTAGCCTGGGAGTATTACTTATATTTATTTAGGCTTATTTAGATCTAGTATCTAATATTCCTTAAGTATACGTTGCCGCTTTACTTATATTTAATTATTAAAATTTAATAGAGGCTATATATATCGATGCAGAGATTAAATAATGTCTGGTAGAAGTATATAGTTTTAGGCTTACTCTCTCTATTAATAGAGCTATATAGCCTTTATAATTTTAGTTAGAAAGTTATAAAGACTAAGCTATTTTTATTTTTATTATATTAAAGTGATAATAGGGAAAAAGTCTTATATAGAGATTATTTTATTTTATTTATAGATAAGTTTTATAGATTATCTAATTATTTTATTACTTAAGCGGAGTAGTTATATAATAAATTAATATTTAGGTTTAACCTAAACTTAGATATTTATAAGATTAAGGATAATTTAATAAATACCTAATTAAGGTTTTCCTTTATAGCGCACTTAGATAATATATTTAAAGAGATTTATAAAGATCTCTTTATTAAAGTCTATATGTCGCGATCTAGGAGATTTATTTAAAATAGCGGCTAGAGTGCTTAAGCTATTATAGTATACCTATAAAAAGTAATAGTATTAAAAGAGAATATAAGTAGCGGCCTATTAATAGCTTATGGTTAATCGCCGCGAATATATAATCTCTTAAGTATAGCAGTTGAAAATAGTCTTTGCGTAATTTAAGGTATTTTTATTTAAAATAGCTTTATAGCTTACTCTATAAGGTATTATAAAGCTAAAAGGTTAATTAACTAGGAATTTTATATCGTCTGGTTTTTACTTATATGCCTAGTAGCTATTATCCTTAAATACTTAGTCTATATATGGCGACTTATAGCTTTACTCTATCAAGAATAATTTAGGTTTAATAGCTTAAATAGGTCTATAATATATAAGCCTTTACTTTTTTAATCTTATAATAAGGTATAATTGCCTATATATATTATAAGAGTGCTAAAAATAGCTTTTAAGTAAGTATAGAGCTAGGAGATTAATATCTAGATTTATTAATAATTAGCTATTAGTATTATAGAAAAGTATATTAGAGAAGTTTACTTTTTATTTAATTGCTATAATAACTATAGTATTAATGCGGATCTTAATATAGTATTTACTTAGTAAAGCGGGTATTATCCTTTATAACGCGGAATAATATATAGGCTTAACGGCGTATACCTATACTAGCTATAGCTATTATTTCTTCGTGCTTATAAATAGGTATTAACTTAATAGTATAAATTTTTTTATCTTATTAATAAGTCTTTACTTTTTTTTAGGTAAAAACTTCTTAAGATAAGTATATAATATACTTAATTAAGTAGTATCTAGGCTATAGTATTTATAAGAAGATATAATAAGGCGCTAATAATTATCTCTATTAAGAAAAGAAAGTAAGAAAGTCTTAATAAGCTAGTTACTTATAGTAAAAAGACCTTAAACTTATTATTTACCGCCCTAACTTATCTTATTATTAGTATTAATAGCCTTACTGCTATTTTATTAGAGTACCTTATCTTAATATGCCTGATTTATAAGATAGTAGTCTAGCTAGGGGAGGTAATTAAGGGCTATTTTTATTACTAATATTTTTTAAAAGGGGATAAATTTAAGGCAGTTAAAACTCTATATTTAAGGTAGCTTCTTTTAGACCTAATAGCTATAATACTAATAGATAATAAAAGTTAAGTTATTTTAAAATTAATAGTTTAATATAGTTTTAGCTATAAGGCCTATATTTACTTAATAATTAGTAAGGATAATATTCTTAAGTATTACTACTAATATTATCTTAAGTTAATAAAGTTAGGTAGGCGAAATTATAAAGAGGTATCTTTATAGATATAAATAAAGGGTAAGTTTATATAGTATTAGACCGTATTAGATAATTAGTAGCTAATATATTAAGTATAACTAAAAGTTTTATAACCTTAAGGGTAATTCTCTTATGATTTTTTATATATATTTATACTAAAGCTATAATATTAGGCCTAATATTAAGAAATATCTAGGGGGTTTATTATTAAGAGGAAAATATATTAGTTTTTATTACTTATTTATATTTAATCGCGGCGACTAAGTAAGTAATATTAGTCTATAATATAAAGTATTATATAATTAAATAAAGAGTATTATATATTTATTTATTATAAATATAAAATTAGATTATAGCTAAATACTTTTAAGAAGTATTTCTAATAGGTATATTAATTAATAAGTAATATATTAAGAGAAATTAATAATTATTATATTAATATAGATTTAGCTAACCTAGAAAAGGATCTACTCTTAGAAGATAATAATGCGGCTATTAAATTACTTCTTATACGGAAGGGATATAGCTATATTATATACTAATATCTAATAATAGTATAAGATAATATTATTTATTACTAGAGAGAAGTATAATATAGTAAATTAGAGGTTTAATAGATAGAAGTCTAGCTATAGATATAGATAAGGGGAAAGTATATATGGTATTAGATAATTTAAGTAGGCAATAGTAATTATAATAATAATAATAATAGTAGTATAATTATATTTAATAGTAGTAGCATTAGTACTATAGAAAAGATAATTATTAGTAGTAAAGCCTAGCTAAGGGCAGAGGATATTATAAGACTTTAGTTAAGTAACTTAGAAGAGGATATTAATTATAATTTATTATAGATTAAGAGGCTTAGCTAGGTAAAGTATTTTAGCTCTTATAATTTACTTAATATTTATAAAGCCGCTAAGTAGGTAAGAGTAAAGTCAGCGATAGGCAGATAGGCCTAGTAGTTAAAAGATAAGCATATAGTTTATAAAAGGCTATTATTAGGTCGGCTTAGGTAGAGCTTTAACCGCGAGGTTAATTATTACTATTAGCGGCTAGATAATATACTAATAGAGATGCTTTAGTGGCTTATTAGTATTATAATAGTAAACCTAAGTGGTATACTATTTAGTTATAAAGGCAAGGAGGTATTAATAAGTAAATATTAGTCTATCGGTTATTATTATTTAAGCTTTTACTAAAGGGTATATTATATTAGACGCGAGGAGGTATTTAAGCGCTAGGCTATTTGCTTTATTAATAAGTAGTAGAGCTTATTATATAATATCATAGAAGAGTTAAATAGTAATATATTCCTTAGTAGTTATAATAGCGGGTTTTATAGCGGTAAAGAGAGGGAAATAATTAAGATTAATAATAAGGCTAATAATAATAGCGAGGGTAATAATAGTAATAGAGAGTTAGAGGATAAGGGGATAATCGCTTTACTATATAGCGCGCTTAATAAGGCTATTTTTTTATTTATAGTTACTTTAATTAAAGTTTATATTAGCGGGAATATATATATAAATTCGCTATTAAGCTTTTATATTGCGCTAGGTATTTAATAATAATTACTTAGCTATATAGAGTTATATTTATATATAGGAATATTAGTAGTAATATTATAGTAGGGTTAGTTATTTTTTTTAGAGTTAGTATTTAAGAATTAGCCCTAGGATTAAAACGAGGTTAATATTAATACTATATTAGTATTTTAAGAGTAATATATAGCGTAGATATATACTAATATATATATTATTATAAGTATAATTATTAGATAGATAGTATATAGCAAAGGGTAGCGTAATAAGATAGGTAGGTAGGCATTAATATAATAGGCTAATAATAGAGAGTTTATATTTTATATAGGCAAGTAAGTTAATATTAAAAAGTTTACTTATATACTCTGCGGTTAAGTTACCGAGGCGTAGAGGTTACTAGATAAGCTATTTAGAGGATTATAAGAGAAGGTTAGCTAAAAGGTTAATATAAGCTATATTATTAATAATATAATATAGCTAAGGGTAGGCTAGTTATTTATAATTAACCTAAAGAATAATTAATTTAAACCTAGATTAGTAAAGATAATAAGGCTAATTAAGTTATTACTTTAGAATTTAATATAGAACTAATAGAAGCAACGGGGGGTTAAGAAATAGCTTTAATACTTATAATTACTCCGCGAGACGCTCATATTACTTATATATATATAGAGCGGGCTCCTAGGTAGGGGGCTAGAGCTAATAACGCTGCGGCACTGCGATTTATAGTAGCTAATACGGAATATATTTATTATAGAAGGGTAGGTTATAATTATTACCGATCGCGATAAAATAAAAGTAATTTAGGATAATAGCCGCAAGGTAGTATAATTTATGCCTAATAAGATCAGGCATATAATTATAGCATATATATTATAGTTAATTCCGGTAGAGAGGGTATTATAGTAGGAATATAAGCTTACTAAGCCGCGCGGTAAGTAGCTAGAATATATATAAAGAGATAATAGCTTATAAGTATAAGATATTAAGCGGCTTAGTAGAAAGCTTATATAAGTAATAAAGGCTAATATAGGGGTTAGTATTAGGGTAAGGAGGTATTATATAATTGCGATTAAGATAAGATAATAGATTAAAGGATTTATAATAAAGTAGCTTAAGGGATAAATAAAGAATAAGGATAATAATAATAATATTAAGGTTAATTTAATTATAAGCGAATTAATTAATTATAAAGAGAGTTAGAATATTATATAGGATTTATAGTTAATATATAAGACCTATATCGCAAGGTAATATTATATTATCTATATTAGCTTCCCTAGTAAACTATAGCTAGAAATAATTATAATATTTAA
>NIZV01000488.1:0-20079 GCA_003947045.1 Fusarium ambrosium
CTAAGTATTTTTTTAAGTATCTTTTATCTTAATTTATATTAATCTTCTAATTAAAATAAAAATTAAAGAATTATAAGATAATAGGCCTTTTAGGTATAATTAAGGTAAAGCTATAAATAGAAGGTAAGTTTATATTAATATATAGACTTTAATTTACTAAGGCTATAGAGAGGCCTTAGCGATCTAGCTTTTCTTTAACCCTTTAGGTCACGTAACTCTATAGGAGTATAGCTTAATATCCCTATTTCTTTATATAATATTATAATAATTAGTTTTTATATTTTTTAATAAACTTATTATATTTTAAAAGCCTTATAATAAATATAAAAAAAATTATAAATTTTTTTTTAATTTAATTTTTAATTTATTTATATTTTTAATTTTTAAATTATAAAAATTTATACTTAGTTTTTATATAGTATTTTCTTTATTAAGAAAAAGTTACTTAATAATAATATTTATATTATTTAAACCTTTAAAGCTTATTCTATTAGTAGATATCTTTATCTTCTTTAATTTTTATTCCTTTATATAGTTATGCCTGCGAACATCTTGCTCTCAACCAGCTATTTCTTTTGCTACCCACAAGTTGGCGTCAGGGGTTATTCGTCTGGCTAAAACAAGCTTGCTCCACCCCTACGTCATCGTTCTCAGCTGTTGATTCACAACAATTTCCAAGGACCGTCACAATTTTTGTTGATTTAGACGGCCTGTCTGCCCTAGTCGCCCAGAATGACTCCATAGACTCTTCCTACCTACGTATTAATTGAAACTCGAGATTGCCAAGGTATGAGTTGCCCCTGCGCATCTTTTGTTTAGTCGCGATCTTGAAGCTCACAGTGGCGCGCCTTCACCAGCTTCCTTCAAAACTGACCTGACACCACCATCACCGCCAATTTGACGCTCCTACAACCCACCTTCCGTGAATCGCTGCCCCGCTGCGACCCGAAGATAGCCTCCTCCTCCTCCTCTAGACAGCGAGCTTCTCCTCTGTGGCACACGCAAACCCCACTTGAATACCACGACCAAGGCAATACGCGACACAACAATGGGCATCAAAGACTTGGCCGTGAGTTATGTGCTGTTCTCGGCCCTTCATCTATGCTGCTTCGCCCTCGCCCTGACCACTTGTGGTCTATACGGCACCGACCTCCATCGCGCCAACCAGCAGCACAAATATGCAGACTCGAAATGGGTGAGTGAACCTCGGCTTGATGCAGGTTGTACGCCCAGGTGCAAATTACTGACTAGAGTAGGTCTACGCTGTGGTCGTCGGTAGTATCTCAGCGGTCACATGTGTTGTCTACTTTGTCCCCTTCATCCTACGCCTAGCGGGAGTTGTCGTTGCGATATGGGACTTTATCCTCTTCATCCTCTGGATCGCCCTCTTCGGTGTCTTTGGAAAGGTATGCTTCTCTCTCTCATATGCTTAGTGCCGACGATCAACGGCGGCATTCGATAGATCATCGGCTGACTCGAATGTGGCACGCGTGCAGATGTACATCAGTGAGGATGCCGAGGGCGACAGCGACGTCCAGCGCATGAAGAACGCTGTGTGGGTTGACTTGGCCAGCGCCCTACTGTGGTTCATTGCGACTCTGGCCGCCCTTGGATATTGGTGGAAGCACCGCGACACGCGATCGCGCTTTACTGGTCGTGCCCACGTTTGAGCATACTGTGCTCGGCGAATTGGCTTTAAAGAGGAGTAATAATGGAACCGACATCGATATAATAGCAGGTTGTGACGTGATGAGCAGGACAACTCATGGCGGCCACTTGGGAAGCCCGCCGGCGGGCTGCTGGACGGAACCACTGGCTTGGAATCAATACCCTCGTTCGCCCCATTTCATTTATCCGTACAACAAGCAAGACTTGTTATGTTCCAGGTTTACTTGTATCAAACTTAATCGCACAGTTATCTACCGAATCGAGCATGTTGCAGTTGACTACGGCAGCATCCCGCGGCAGCATCCCGTCAAGGTTAACCAACAGTTTGCCAAGGTGGTGACCAGAGTTGACCGGCCCGTTGTGACGAAACCTGTGCAACTGGTTATCCGTTAAGGGGTCATCGTTACTCGTTGTTTGTGAAATTATTACGGCTGCTTGCTCCCTCCCACGGCGCACCACATAGCAAAAGGTCACACAAGCGCCGTTCAGAGTAAAGTACCGTGATACTGTGATCTGCCCCGCGCGCGTAAATGTGAGACAAATAGAGGGCAATGCAGACCGACGTCGATATCGCACCACCGAGGCGCAGTGTGTGACATCCGAAGGGGAGAGTCAGAGGGGGCAATGTCGATCACGGACAAGTTTGCCCCCAAACCAAGACTCAGAGTGGTAAGGTGACGATGACGGATTTGAAGCGAGGGAGAAGGGTCCTTTCAAGGGTCCGGGTCCTTGACTGGCTGGCCCTACCAGTCCGGCCTTGTTCCATCAGTGTCATATTGTGCCCGACGAGGGCCTGAGAGGACGACGATTCTCCATTGGCAACAAAAGGAGCGGTGCTTGCGAGGACGCGATGTGGGTCCTGTTGTCCTTGTCGACGCCATGACGTCGATCAGATACCGGGCGAACAGATCAAAGAGTGGATTTGCTGTTAAAGCCCGTTTGTTTTCGGTGCCAGGGCCAAGGATAACTCGCTCTGTTCATTCCGGTGGAGAGGGACACAGGCGTGTTGGCTAGAGTTTCTCTTGCTGATCATCACCTTTGGAAGCATAAGTTAGAACCACGAGAGAATGCACGTGGTGCTAATGAGAGAGTCGAGACCTTGACCGCCCGTGTTGGGTTTTTGTTGGAGGAAACTCTTGTGGGAAGTTGTGGTCTAAAAAAAAAGAGGCGATATGAAAAGCTGAGATTACGAATTTCTTGGAATGAGAATTCCTCAGCAAAAAACGAGAATGAGGCTTGCTTGTTTGCATCCACAGAGGGGCCTGCCACTTCTTTTTCATTAGCATAATTTTTTCTCGATTTTTTCTTAGCCTTGGATGGATTTTTGTGTGATGGCCTTGTCTTGTCGCTCCACATGACGATAGCATCAAGGCACAGAGGCGACCGCGGAGCCGGTCAATTAACCGCCGACATCGTCATTGAGGGTCTGACACCACGGGTGGTCCTGTGGAGGATTATCTTGAAGGGTCGGGTGCTCTCACGGAATAGCACTAGCAAGCAGTAGAGTCAGTTGGGTTGACTCGTATTCCTTCTGCTGAGCCTTCATTTGTCTACTATTTTCGATTTGCAGTCCATGTCTCTCTCTGAACCTCGCCTCGTCAATCGTCCTGTATCTCGCTGACTCTCAACAAACGCCGGTCTTTTTTTGTTTGCTGTTGGTCGCAGTGGGAGCCTGCAGGGTCGTCCCGCATGTATCTGCTCGCCAACTGTACAGATGCGACGCACGAGGCAAGGTTCAGATCTGTGGTTGTTCTCCAGGATAAACCCCCCACGAACATACAACGCTACATGCCAAACCCCCCTCGATCAAGTTGCGAGCCGGACGAGGTACCTAAAAGCGGGCCCTTGGTATCCAAAAGGTCAAAGAAATCCGCCGCAGGGGTCCACCTCGGTCCCCTGCCCTTGACAATCTCACCCCGTCCCGTCGGGTACCTTCGTGCTTCGTCCTGGTTCCCCCCGATATCATTAGCAGAGGCTGTCCAAGATTCCCACTTTTTGGAGGATGGGATGGAACAGGAAGATCAGTCCTTGACAGAGAAGTCCTAACTTGACGCCGGGTTAACAAAACCGTTTCGGATCCCTTCAATCTTTCTCTTCTTAGCACCTCTGTTCTCTCTCTCACCAATTCACTTTTCGGGTGTCTACCTCTCTTCGTCTGCTTATCCAGCTCTTCTTGGCAATTCCAGTCGCCATCTGACTTATCGCACGCGACTCCGCGGCCTCTCCTTGATACAAAGTTGCTGTGCTGCGCTTCGCCATCCATTCATCTGCGACAGGAGCCTGCCCCTCACTGCACATCATCAGCCTCCGAGTGCCGCGCTACCCTCCTCGGCCTCATTCCTGTCCACTTGGCCTTCCTCTCGTCTCGAAAAACCCGCTCCCTTCATTCATGCAACGACGCTGGCGCTTGATTCACGACTCGGGCTGTTTAATCAGCCAGGCAGCACCTCACCAGAGATACAAGCCTCAGACATCTACAAACGACGACGACACCATGGCCAGCCTCGCCCGTTCCATCAAGTCCCCTTACCTGTCGCCCAGGCTGCGACCATCGATGCCTGGGCGTACCATGTCCACCAACTCCGACCTTTCCATCACTACCTCTCCCAACAGCCCACGATCTGACGACCTCGGCGACTTGGTACTGTCCGGACGCAACACCCCGACGTTCCCGCACTCGAGA
The DNA here is from genome assembly GCA_003947045.1 of Fusarium ambrosium. Lineage (NCBI taxonomy): Eukaryota > Fungi > Ascomycota > Sordariomycetes > Hypocreales > Nectriaceae > Fusarium > Fusarium ambrosium. Next base: position 4,352 of record NIZV01000488.1, read on the forward strand.
TCTGCCCTCGGCCGAGAGGGATATATCGACGGAGACGATATCCGTGCCTACAATGCCCGTTTTCAAGGTGAGCCCTCCACACTTCTGGAATGAATGCTTGCGGATAGCCATGCTTGGGTGTTCCGCCCATCCCATGATTGCCCATGCACCCCACCTCTCCCCCCCCCATTGATCTCCCATCACCTGCTCTCGAGTGAGTGCTCAAGTATCCCTCCTATCAACATGATCATCGGGAACCATGCCCGAGTGACAAATCCGAAGACGGACAGTCGCTATGCCCGGGGTCGTCACAAAAACCTCCGAAACCAGAGACACGGCGCCAATCCTTCACCAACCAGGTCCAACGCCACAAAAGCACCCTCAAGAGGAACCAAGAAACCCCTGACACATGGCACAAACTGCACACTGTACACTGTACACCATTACCCAACTCACGGCCAATGCGACCTGTACGAGGACGGGGTTGATTGAGGAGCTCCAGCAATTAAGAGCCGCCGCCACGCTGAGTCCCACGCTGCGATGCATCCACATGTCCGTCAGCGCAACCTCCGGTCTCAGGGCAACCAATGGTGCCATTTGGAAATGACTGGCGCACAGCGCGGGGCCGGATGAGAGGTCTCGGGAGCCTCCCGCACCCCCATTGTTGATTCCCATGCCCATTTCGATTCGCCATGTCTTTTTCAAATGCCCGTTGCTCGCTCATTTTGGCAGCTGCCTTCTCTCGCGTCCTACCATTCCTTTCATCCTCAACCTTCACCTTTTTTTACCCCTCTCGCAACACGTTTCCCAGCCTCTTTCGGACCGGGCCTCCCGGTCAACCATGTCCGGGCAAATTGTCGTGCATCGCGCTACTCGTACCTCTCCCCCACACCCAAGACTCCAGTCATCGCGGGGTAGCGGCCCCATCTTCCCGGGGCCGGCCGTTTAAGTGACGCTCGCCCTGTCATGGATGTTGGTTGTGGCTCTGCCCTAATAAAGCCTCTTATATCCCATCATATGCCTCATTTTCCTGTTTTTCATCCTTTCAGTCACTAGCCCCTCTCGGCCTTTCATCATCAATTCGTCTTATCCAAGTTCTTATACTCACATACATCCTCCCATCAGATGATAATGATCGATCGGTCCCTGGCACCCCATCTGGATCTTCTACTCCACGCAGTCGCAGCCGTGCTCGACCCATAGCCATTGAGCTGCCCCAACTCAAGCGCTTCAGCACTGCTCCCGCGCGCACTCCACCTGAACCTCTGTCGGCACGAGGTGATCTTCCTGGGTAAGTCAAGAAAGCTTGATAGCCGAAACAACTCACTGACTAGCTAAATACAGAGGTTATTTCCCACTTCACGAAGACCCCAGCAGCCGCATACATCGTCCGCACCCATTTCAGCATCACCCAGACACCAGGATGAGCCGCCTTATCTCAGAGTCGGGACCAGTCTATGGTGACCGTCCAACCTCCCACCCCGCCCAGAACGCCTCCATGGTTCAATCAAACACACCTGTTGCCTCCTACCTGGCTCCGGGTTTTCATGATAGCCCCTTGCCTATGGGGAAGTACTACCCTTCCAACTACGAGAACAGGAACGGAAGTCAAACGAAACTACGTCCTACTTTGACAGGCACCCTCTCGTCTGACATCGGACCTGATGCTCATGCAACTCCCCGCTCGACGAACCAGTCGATGCATGAGACTGAACTCCGTCGCAAATTGCAACAATACCAGCGGGATATGATTGCTCAAGCCAGCATGGCTGCCAACGAGCTCATTAGCAGCTCAGCCAAGTCCGACCACAAACTTGATGCCGGTGTCTCGCTGAGCTCTCTTCCTCTTCGAGAGTCGCGGTTCATTGCGCCTACCCCTCTCAAGCCCCGGTCGCCCAGGCTGGCTCCCCTTGGTAGTCCAGGACCGGTGACGCCAATGGACCTTGAGTCCCTTGGTGGTGGTGATTACATGTCCCGCTGAAGGGTAGTATCCTGCTTAGGGTCGTGCCTTATCGGGTACAATTAACATTCTCGAAACATTTTACACGGGATTTCCTAGACTTTCTGAAGCGGAGAACACAGGAGCAGATTGTGGAGGATATTTGTGGGGGTTCTCAAATTTGGCATTATCCCATACATGGCGTTGGTTGGAAGCAGGCCTCAGATAATAGCTTGCCATCATGGACGGGACGGCATATCAGCGTTTTATTCAAGTTGCATCCGGTACAATAACGTACCACACACGTCTGTTAAAGACATGATACCCATAGTTAGAATACCAGTTTCCTTTGTCCCTTACATGCAGCTATCCAGCTATGTATGTGATCACCAATATTCACCCACCAATATTCGCGTGACAACCTTGTCTTTCCCCTGCAATTAATACGCCATGTATAGAAAGCCGTTGTCTCTGCACACCTAGGCTAATGCACGATGGAAGTTTAAATACACGTTACGCGGGATTGGGGCTATTTTGGTAGATCCATCGCCGATGAGCCCCAATTCTGGAAGTTCTGGACGCTCTGTCACTCCCAGAGCTCAAAGATGAACAAAAGAAATGGTCTTCCAGAACACCTTGAAGCCTAAGGGGTATATCTGAATTAGAGGCTTCCCATAATGTCTATCCTAACTTCCAAGTTGCAAAAAAGGATTGGAGCTGTCTCGTCCATCCGGCCTAGGGTAGGTAGTTGCACGGGCCCTGCCAGGCAGAAGCGCTCTGGAGGGGAGCCTGGTTAAAGTGGAGTAATGATGGACACGTGATCTGGCGTCGCGTCCTTGCTTGTGAGGTGCGGACCAACGCGTCCCTCCTTGAACTTGCCGTGTTAGTTCAATCAATCGCAGAGGACCCTTGAGACCCTCGTCTGCTTGCTTGACCTTTCGAACCATAGGATTCCTTGTCCTATATTCGAAATGCAACAAGTACATACCTTTTTGACGCATCCACGCCATGGCTAGCTCTCCCTCTCTGGCCATGACTTCAAATCCGCTACCGACGTCGGCTCTCGTGGTAGACTTCATTTGCCTCTTCACCCATGACCTAAAGCGAAAGCAAAAAAGATGGCAAGATGGCGTCCTCAAGTACCACACTTTCAACAAACGCATCATGGTCTACGACGACCGCGGCCACTTCATCGGAGACGCTCATTGGCAGGAAGGAGGGGACCTGGACGAGGGCGACGAATTCGAACTAGACCGGGGCGCTGCCATTGTGCAAGTTTCGGATCGCACTGGGCAGAGAGAGCAGGATTTGACGGATTTACTGGACAAACGTGCGAAAGATGTTGAAAGACGCCGGGCTGATGCTGGCACTCGGACTCCAGGATCAACTGCCGCAACAACTCGTACCCCGAGGAATGACCAGTCTTCCCACTTTCAACTTCGTCATCGCCCGCTTACAGACCTTGTTGGAGGAGCCTCGAGGATCGGGAGAGCAGTGATTTCTCCGCACTCGCCTTACGAGGCCCGCAAGATGGCCATCAGCCCTGGACAGCAGCAGGAATCGCCTTCTGAGGATGTGAGGCCATCAAAAAGAAGGAGGCGTGAAGAGTCACCCCCGAATAAGTTGGGGCATGCCCGGAGCCTTTTTGGGGCGACTTTGACACTCACACCTTACGCATCTTCGGCGCCTTCAGTTCAAAGTCAAGCCCTACGAGAAAGGACGAACGAAGCCTCTAAAGCTGCACAACTTACCGCTAGGTCAAGACTATCGGGCGTAGTTGACCGTGACCGCAGAAGCTCCAAATTGCCGCCCCCTCCAGAATATCTAGCAATAGCAGACACCAATCCTGCCCCCCATCAGATAGCCCCCCGCCGCACGCTCCCTCAACGGGCATCTCTCAGAGAGTTACTGGCAGGGAACGAACAAAACTTCAACCATGACAGGCCTAGACAAAGAGAGGCCAACCACCAAGGCCACAAGGGCCCAGGGCAAGCATCAAGGTCATGCCCCTCACCACTAAAGGATGTCGTCGCCTCTGTTCCAGCTCCCGCGCCCGCCCCCAAGAACCGCGAAAGCCAGGCTGTCGAACCCCCAGCCAATGAGCGCATTCGAAAAAAGCGTTCGAGGCAACCATCAGAGTCCCCCTCATCACCAAAAGATGCCAGGGCTTCAGAACCAGCTCAAGACTCCGTGGAGCCAGTTGCGGCCCAAGACGAGGCATTTGAAAGCTGGCTTCAACAAAGTGAAGAAAACTCTTCACGACACGAGGCTCCGGTACAACCACCAAGACTACGATCGTCATCACCACGGGATTCTGAAACGGATACGGGTCTGCCAGCCCGGGAGCGAACTCGCGGTGACGATGGACCCGAAAAAGGGCCCCTTCCCAACAGGGGTTCAAAGCGAGCCGAACGCACCACATCTAAGCCATTAACGAAAGAGCCAACGAACAAGGCGTCAGGTGTTCGAGGTACCAAACGAGCTTTGAGTGCAGAGACAGCTGCAGCTCCCCGCAGTCACGCGGATGATCTCTCTGGGCCGGTCAAAGAACCGAGAACAGAGCTACGAATCAGGTCAAGACAACGGCGAGGCCTGCTAATGGTATCTGAAAAGAAAGACCGAGACCGCGTCGTGAGAAGCCACATGCGCCCTGCAGCAGAGACGATTATTGAAGCGCAGAGGGCACCACCAATCGATCCCCCTTCCGCCTCTGATACCGAGGAGCCCAGTGTTGCACACAGTCGTGTCATGCACCGCAATCTGTCGGGCGACGCAGCTAGCCGGCGAAGCTCGATGTCTTCGGACACATCGCATACCGATACCCCAGATCTTGACGACTTGTTGAACAGTAATAACCACCCTGTCGTCGCGGCGTCGAGTCTAGAAAAAGAGTCACACGGGTTGGATGAAAATGAAGATGATGAAGCGGCGCACAAGAGTGATGCCGCCTCAGCCAACAGCCTCGAGGACGACATGTCACCGCCCCCTCAGCGTCGACGAACGAACCCTACTCGTCGTAGTAGGCCGAAACCCGCCCAACCCGTGTCGAGTGACGAGGAGGAAGCCATGGCAGTTGTTACTCCATCCTCACCGCATGATGCCATGGCTGACGGTGATCCCGACCCAAAGCCTGACCCAAAGCCCAAGTCAGGTCCTCGGATAACAAAAATGGCGCGAAAAAGCGTCAGGAGCAAGGAGATTATTGGTTTCACGCTGCCTACAGATGACTTCCCACCGACAGTTTTCACGACGATGTCTAACGGGACCTTTGGGAAAACGGAAGCTGAAAAGACTGAAAAGACTGAAAAGATGGGCGATGCGGAAGTGACACAGTCGCACATAAACGGGGCCCAAGATCCGACACCCCAATCAACCACCGTTAAATGCGTGGCGCAGTCCGAAGTGCACCGCAGAGTGAGCGACAAGTCACAAGGCAAGCAACCACCACGCCTCATCAATCCAGCAACCCGAGGCAAAAAAGCAGCGAGGAAGGAAGATGCAGCTGGGCTGCCACCCCAACCTATGGTTCAATTGGATCCGGCTGCACCAACCCGCATCATCCCCGCTGCCCGGGCTCCTGCCACGAAGCGGATGCCTTCTGGAAGCCATGCAGCCCAGTCAGCACTGCCTGGGTTCTCTAGGGCGAACGGTGGTGCGTGGAGCAGGCATGCAGAAGATTTGCTAGGCATGACGAGACCTTCGCGATCAACATCTCGACGGTGAATTGAAATGAGAGATCTCTTCTGCCATCCATGGACCTGAGCTGATACGGGCGCACGGTTATTCAACTATTTTCATCCTGGAATGCCCCGTTCTCCATGAAAGACAAGGACTTCCCACAGTCGCTATCAACAGCAGCCAGGCTGTGTTTCTCGACAGGTCGTGGTGAGGAGTAGTGGTCCGCGAACCATTTGCCTGAAGTTTCAGCCAGCAGCCATCACAATGAGGCTCCGGAAGCCCTATCGCAAAGATGGGCGCTCATCGGGCATTATGCCTTGTGCATCTTGAGCATCCGACCTTCCAGGGAGATGCTTTTTATACGGTTCAAACCCACTCATTCCCTTCATGTTCCAGCAACTGATTTGGCACCTCGATTCTCCCCCACGGTATTCGCGAAAGGCTGTTTTGATCGACACCAAGATATGGCTTCCTGGATGAACCGAGACATTGGAACACCTATTCGCATTCCCCATCATCAGCCTATGCGAGGATACTACAGGACTCAGCACATCTCTGGAAATAGTCGTCGCTCCAACTTGACCAAGCCCTTCAGGACAGAGGAACTCCAAAGTCTATATGACCGGTGGCGGGAGCTGGAAGACTGGCAGAAACCCGTGCAGCGCCTTCCAGGCGTTGACATCGAGGACCATTTTCAGCCTGAAGGACCATCTCCAGGGAACAGCGACAGATCCTCTGTTTCTGGCCATTCGGGGCCCGAGGACTCGGACCACGGAAAGAAGCCTCGTCGACGCGGTCCTCTCTCAAAGACAAAGAGGGAGAAAACTGCCTTCATGCGACGGCTCGGTGCTTGTGCACCCTGTCGTTCTCGAAAAGTTGCGGTATGTAGTCAAGTGTTGTTGACCAGGATATTTTGCTTAAGCTTGTCCATAGTGCAAACATTGGGATCTACGTGATTTCGAGGCTTCGTACCAGCAGTCGAAGAGGGGTTCAAACTCAGCGATCCTTGGAAAGACATACTGGGATTGCTTTGAGGAGATGAGTGATCTCGCGCGGAGCTCGGATACATCCGATCCACCGGATTCTCTGCTAGACCTCCATCTTGCAAGGCTGTTGCCGTCTGTATCAACAGATACCCCCCTTGGCCCGATTCTCGTTCCGCTGAGCCTGGATAACTCAACCCTGGGAGCTGAACCCATTGGGAAACCTCAACTGATGCGCAGCTTCTCCATTGTGGCCATTGGAAGGGACTTGGCCTGCCCACCCACACAGACAACCACATGGCAATGCCTGTTCTGGGATGACCAACAGGCTGGGGCCATGGCGAAGCCCTGCACGCGCAGTTTCACGACCCCGACAGAGTTAATTGATCACTTCTTCAAGATACACCACCCCGTGGAGCTCTGCGAATCCCCGATCTTGTTTAGATGCAGGCAATGTGATCAATGGAACGACAAGCGACAGTACTGTTGCAAGTGTGGAAATGTGGAAAGCGAAAAACAGGAGCAGTGGATCTATGGGTATGGAGTCTGCGCTTCGCCGTCACAGTCACCTCGGCGCAAACCTGCCTGAGTTTAATGCAAACTCTACAATGGTACTCGGCGGTTAAGCCTGATTGCGACCGGTCACTAACACGGGATTCGCGGGTGACTCGGGGAGAGTCGAGGTGGGCAATGTCAAGGCGCCTGGTGCGCCGTTCCTCGTTCTCGAAATGGACGAGCCATACACACTCATAATGAGCAACCGCACGAGATGGTGTTGAGCCCCCACAATGACCCATGTCCTCTTCTCCGGCATGGTTCATCGGCGGGCAATGTTGGGGGGATTGGGGTGTTGAAGTTCGGAGGGCGTTCAATGGACGGGAAAGGCGTGTGGATCCTAAGAATAGACCCATTCATTTGCTTGGTAATGCCTAATGAGATGTGCCTGGGCATTGATGTTGGTGGTTCCTGGTGCAATATATAAGTGGTCTCGCTGCCCCCTCTCATTTCTTTTGTCAACGTCGACGGGCTTCCCATGGAAGAGCTTTCGTTGGTCTTGCTATGGCCAACAGATCCGTCTGCAGCATACCAGAACAGTGGTGCCGTTTGGCCTCCCTGATCCGGGACGATCTGCGACTTGGTTTCTACAAATGATGGACGAGGCCACGGTTGAATGTGGTTGACTCACGATTCTATGACATTTTCCCTCACAAACCTTCCACCACATGGCACAGAGTTTCACAGTAAGAACATGTAAAGTCTCGAGCAGCATACTGAGGTATCTCTTCCGGAGATACAATGATCTGGTTCTCCTTACAAGAGAGATGAGATCTTGAAGACTCAAATACGAGGGCTGCTAAGCCATGTCGCGGCCTCCGACGGGGCATGGCCACATATCCGGAATGGCGGACCATGGGTCGAACGACTCTCAAACCTGGGGTTGCCAAAGTTGAGTCATCCTCACATGCAGGACTCCACGCATTGACCAATGGAGGCGCTATTTTCTCGCCGAAGTCAGAGCTCGGGTGGGACAGGTGGTGGGCCAGGCAGACCAATGGGCGTTCCTGGTGAGGCAGATCTCCAGAGATTTAGACACCATGATTGGTTAGGATGGGTCACTCTGCCTCGTCACGCTATGCCTAATTGAGCACGCCGAAAGACTCAATCTCCTCCACCTGCTGCGCCATGCTTTGAGCGAATCCCCAGGCAAGTTCAGCTTCAGACCAGGCAGTGAAATACCTTGGACGACGCCCTCCAAGCGGCCTCAGGTTTTTTCTTCTACTCTTCCCCCCTTCGTTACTAGTATCACGACTTTCCCCCCATCCCCAGGCTTCCCTTGCGCCTTCACCACTTGCTCATACTTTGAGACAAGGACATCGTACGAAGCTGGCGACCAGTTACGTTTGTCGAGGCATCGCCTACTCCCACGTCCTTCCCCAGCTCAGCGTGGCCCGCTTCGCCGCTCAAAGATCCCACGTATCTCTAGTGGCCCAGCCTTGCTACTGTTGGCATCGAAAAGATATCGCAAACCTCGGCTCTCCAGCTCTTATCGCCGGACTATTACAGCACCTCACGTGAGGGTAAGCAGGTCGGCGTAAGCATCCCTCCGACTTGCCACACATGGTGCCGTTGGTCTAACAGAGTCGCATTCAGTCGCATCGACTTTCCCACTCACCACTTTTTCAAGTACGGATTTGGAGCGCACCGCAGCTCCAAATATCCGTCGTTCGTTTAAATAATTCAACCTTATCAACTCGGATCGCACGGTAATCAGTTTATCATGGCCAATTCCAACGCTGTCCCCCAGGGCTTCTCCGTCTTCCAGCCCACCCTCGGTTCTCAGCTCCAGTTCTTCCCTGCTGTCGGAAGCCGCGAGCTCGATGAGCTTGTGAACGCCTACATCCCTGGTCCTGCTTCTGTACAGGAGAAGCGCGCTTCCATCTCTCTTGACTTCCTTGAGTACGCTCACCTGACCGGCCAGACCTTCAAGTTCTACCCCGTCTTCTCTATGGCTACCCCCGCTGTGTCTCCCGCTACTGCCAGCCCTCTTCAGGACTCTGGTTACGGTTCCTCCTTCAACGCCAGCCCTGTCATGTCTAACTGGGACTGGAGCCAGGTTAACGCTGCTGCTGCCCCCTCGCGTCGCCAGTCTCCCAAGGCTGCTTCGCGGCCCCAGACCACCGACTTCTCCCACCTGCCTGGAATGAAGATCATGACGAGAGATGGCCGCGATGTGACGAACTCTGCTTCTCGTGGTTCCAAGACCAAGGAGCAGCGAGATCACGCTCATCTCATGCGAATCATCAAGGCTTGCGACAGCTGCCGGCGGAAGAAGATCCGGTGTGACCCCAGCCACAAGAAGCGTGGAGTCACCCAGAGCCAGGCCCAGCCTACGTCCAAGGTCACGAAGAAGACGAAGACCCCTGCTCGGGAAGCCCGGACATCTCTTGTCGCCGCTCAGCCTGATTTCTCTGCTTCTATAGGATTCCCAGACGTGCAGGCTCTTTCAACTCCAGAACTCGACAACCTGCTTGGTATAGTACCAGCCGAGACCGTGGCCTGGGAGGACTTCCTCGAGTACCCCCCTGTCGACGACTACGACTTCTTCAACGACCCCGAGGGCTACTTCTCTCCTCAATCTTCCTCTGTGTCGGCGTACTCCACAAAGCCTGTGACACCCACGTCAACACAAGACCAACTTGGCCCGTACAATACGGGCGTTGCGGAGGCCACCGTTCCATCGGTGGATCTACCTTTCAACCAGACAGAATCGACTCACGACTATGTCGATTTCAACTTGTTCTCTCCCGAGTCCTCATTCTCGGAAGACGAGCGTATGGTCCCGATCGAACTCTCCAAGCAGTCGGTTAGTCAGCCTAGGTCACCAGCACCGAACCCACGACCACCAATTGAGCCCTCGGGTGGCTCAGAGAGTAGTGGCGGTTATCTAAGTGGTGACCTTGGTGCGCAATCTGCGCCTGCCTGGGCCACACCTCAGGAGCTCTTTGGTGATGGCGACATTGTCCTAGATAGGACGTATCGCGATCCTGGTGTTGGTCTTGAGTGGTTCCGCTCAAGTCCCTCATCTAGCTTTGGCTCGGATGTACTGAGTCACAGCATGAGCCCACTTGAGACTTCTGCCTCGTCGGCCTACACAACCGACGTGCAATCCTCAGAGACTCCTGTCTCGTCGGCCTACGCAACCGACTTCCAATCTTCCGCTGGCGCGATGTCACCTGCGGGAAGCAACGTACGTATCTCAATGAGTGCTTTGATGGAACGGCGACTAATTTGTCAAAAGGTGGCAATTAGTCACAACAGGATTATTGATCCCGCTGAAGATACTCTCCAGAGTGTACGTACAGACCCGTTTCTGATCTTGCTGCAGCGACTAACTTCTTGGAAGGTGACAACATTTGCGAACGCCTCACGACCTGGTGCCCTTGGCACGAATGGCCTCCGCCAGTCGGCCGATGGCTGCTCTGATTACTATGATCACTCAGATCGCGAAGATCAACCAGATCATGGAGATCAACCAGATCAACGAGAACGTCGTGATCGTCGTGAAGATGTCGCAACACAACCCGGCGACACCTCGTCTTGTCATGTCCTGACGGAGCATCACCGTGCTGCGGATGTTGGCGTCACTCGCTCGAATGCTCTGAACTCTGGTTCTCCTGTTGATCACAATAGGAGGCGTGATGTTCTGGAGCTAGCACCATTTACAGGTGCGAATATTGAGCGAGAGTCGGCCGCCGCTGCTTCCATGACACAAGTCAAGCCCCAGACACCCCGCGGTGAACTTGCGGTCGGTGAGAAAGAGGAGAGGTCTCAACTTTCTTCTGCGTTCTTGGGCATCGCTCCTGTCTCGACTGCTCTGGCGTCACTACTGCAGCCGTCATCCTCGACGACATTCATGTCCGTCGTCATGATAGCGGTCGCACTCACAGCCTGGTTCTGTGTCTCATCTGTGGAGATGAGATCAGTGGACCAGAAGACTGTCTCTCCAAAAGGAGAAGCGTCTTCTGCATATCAGGCACGACGCTTGATGGCAAACATCAGGGGAAAAGCTCATGTGACCTTGAGCCCAAGGAGAGAGATAGGCGGCACGAAGTCAGTTGATCGCATGGTCTCACAAAGCTGGAGCCTGATTGCAGTGTAGACGGGTCCTTGATATAGACCAGACGGTTGGGGTTTTTTTGGGATGAGTGGAGGGAGTTGTGCGTTACATGGCTCTGAAAGTCCCTGGTCTCCTTCTTAGATGGGACTGTGCTCTTTTTCTTTGTTTGATTCTGATTGTCATATGAAGAGCGACCACATGCGCAGAGCGCGCTGGTTTTTTGACAGGAAACGGCCTTTGCTATAGAGCGAGCATTGAGCCCAAATGCAATGAACTGGCCTCTAAGGCCGTGTATTATTTTATTTCAATCGTGCCTTGCATTGTGACATCTTGTGTGATCATCTCACAGCGTCCAAATTGCTCTTCTGCTGGAAGGTGTTGAACCTCTGAGCAATGTTAGGCCTTCTGCCACTGGCCGTGAAAATATGGTGTTGGGGTACATGGCTGGTACAACTGTGAGAGAGATCAGGTGACCACCGTTTGCTCAGAAAACGGCGAGTTTGTAAACGGTGTCAGGTGGGTCCAAGGCAAAGATGAGACATCAAGGCATCGGCTTGTCCTCCTCTCTTCCTCCACTAAGGGTAGTTAGGTACCTAGGCATTATGAGAACAGTAAAATAGTAGATAAGAGAGACAAAATATTACACTATATTTAGATTTCTCTCTTATTATCTATACATCCTCTTTATAAATCTTCTTTTACGAGGAGTCATGGTGGTGTCTCGTTTGACCCGAACAGGCGTGCCACATGAGGCTTAGCGTCAACGGACCTTGAAATCTTCTTTCATGTCAAAGTAGGACATGAGTATCCTCCATCCTTTTCCACCTTTTGGACAATCTAATTGCTTCTTACGCGATCATTCATGCGCAAACCTTGACGAAGGACCTTGAGTTTTCGTAATATCATACCATTGGTGCCGCTGACCTGGCCTTTCCACCTCCTGTGCGAATTTGACTGTGTTGACAGCCGTCACTTGTCTCGCGCGATTGCTCATCGACCGGGAGTACTTCAACTTGGGATAGACTGATCGCATCGCTTTCGTCGATTTCATTTGGCTTGAGTCCAGCCAGACTTGGCTTCTGTGTTGCCCAGTCGGTACCGGGAGTTTTGGAAATCGCGAACGCAAAATCTAATTTTTTGAGTTTGTCGCGCCGGTGACTCAGTGCTTTGGACTTGCGATGATCTAAGGAGGGGCCGTGATCTTCAAAGAACGCCCTGAGCTTGAGTCTCTTCCATCTCCCTTGGATAAAAAGCAGATCCTCTGTTCATACTTGTGATCGGCGAGGGCTACGATACGATAGAGGCGCGTGGCCTTTGAGTGAGTCGAAAGGGCTAGAGGAGCACCTCATTGGGAGGAGTGGAGGGGCACACTGGAAGGAGAACCAAAGAAAGAGAAGGACATAATTTTTGAGGGACACAACAAGAAGGAGAGGGAAGCCATCTGAGAAAGGGATATACGAGACTTTGGCTCCTGGACTTGAGGTGGGAGGACGACCAAGCGAGGACTGACATCAAGAGTCAACGAGAGGCGCACCCAGATTGCTCAAAGATCAAGTGGGCCAAAGGCAATCATGGGCATGTTCAAGTCACTTGGCTTGTCACCGGCCAAGAAGGCAGGCGCGAAAGCCTTTCGCCGTCTCTTCGGCCGGGTGTTGCCAGCTGGCGAGAGTGACAGTGCCACTGGCAGCGCAGCGACAAGCGAAAATGGCAAGAACCATACCCACGATGAGACCAACAGCAGTCAGAAGGACCTTAGCAAAGAAAGCACGCGCGATAACAATCAACAACAATCAGCCGCCCGATCATCGACAGAATCTCACAACAACGAAACCGATCAGCATTCTTCACATCATCTCACCACAACAGTCCCTCCGTCAGCGGCCATGGCATCTCCGCAGAAGAAGACCGACGATCGCAATAAAGAGAACCAGCCACCGAACACAAGCGACTTGACCGACTCACTTGCTCGCCTGAGCCTCGATCGCGACAATGTGACTGGGACTCCTCCCACGAAGCCCGCAGCCCCTGCGGCACCGATCTTTACGGATCCCGCTGTGGTAGCCGAACGGGCGATGCACATGAAGTTCATTGAGGAAGCCCTCGATATGGCAAGTTGCTCCGCCCAGATATCTGCTACCTGAGTTACTGACCCAGCTATTGAACAGGCCCGGCTTGCTCTTCGGACTAATGAGACTCCCGTTGGATGTGTCCTGGTCCACAACGGACAGGTCATTGCCAAAGGCATGAATGCCACCAACGTCACGCGAAATGGCACTCGACATGCCGAGATCATGGCTTTGGGTGCCTTGCTGTCCTACCCACCAAAAGACGGACCCAGAACCACGTCCCTACGACCCAAGGTTGAGACTCCCCCTTCGGCTGCGGCCTCCGACGCCTCTTCTGTGTCGTCACTCATGCCCGACGAGGGCAACGAGGATGGCTCCAAGGGGCACCTCTACCCCTATGGCCAAAAGTGCCATCCCGATGAGCGAGTCGATCGATCCATCATTCGCGAGTGCATCCTCTACGTCACCGTCGAACCATGCGTCATGTGCGCATCTTTGCTGCGACAGCTCGGGATCAAGAAGGTCTACTTTGGTGCCGTCAACGACAAGTTTGGCGGCACTGGCGGTGTCTTTAGTATCCATGCCAACTCTCTTCCCATCAGCGCTGATGGACAGACCGCGAGCGCCCATCCTACCCCGAAGCCAACGCAACTCCCAGATGGCAGCGGCACACTGGGTGTCTCTTACCCTCCTGGCGGCGGCGATGGCGGGAACATTGAATCGGGATATGAGATTGAGGGTGGATGGGGTCGCGACGATGCAGTCGGCCTCCTGAGACGGTTTTACGTGCAGGAGAACGGACGAGGTAAGTCTTTGCTCTCCCCTCCTCCCTGCCCAGACAATACTGACCTGTTTCAGCTCCGGTGCCTCGCAAGAAGGAAGGTCGCGCAGCCCGTTTGGCGGCCATGATGGAAAAGGATGATGAGGAGCCACTAACACCTGGTGCCGCTACCCCTGTTCCTGAAGATGAGCCCACCGACTTGCCGACGTCGACGAAGGCTCTAGAGGACCCGACTCCCTTGGCAGATCGCACTGAAGCTTAGCGAAACTCGGGCGAAACACCACTGGGTCACCGTCGTGTGAAGAGCAACGTGGATGTTATGAAGGACAATGGACTGCACTGAGGCATAGGATTTTCACCCAAGGCTCGAGGTATGCATGGTTACGGCGTATAGCATGTTATTAATGGTGGAAGGTCTCACTTTAGAGTATGTTTAGAGTAGGCGATGTGGTCTAATATCCATCGGCAGGAAGGCATCTGATGCCTCGCGAGTCATAATGTACATAAGTTAACAGGCCAATGGCCTCCCGATTTGGGACACATCGTACTTAATGATGCAGTAACTGTACTTTGGCCGAAGTCGGATTACGTATGAAGGCATCCCTTTTATCCGGTTCTCTCTCCTCATATCCAAATTAACTGGGCGATCAACAACTTGCGCATCTATGAAGGGTGAGACACCCTGCCTAGTTCTTCGTGGGTGAGCGCAGCAACTGACGATGAGTGTGCTCGACACTTCATCTAAGCACACCCAGCCAGGGAAGGATGCAGGTGAACCGGAATTGTCCATGAAGGCATCTTTCCCTTGGTTAAGTCACCAGGCTGTCTCGAATAGAGCGAACGCATTGAAAGAGGTAGTTGGATGAGTAGGAAGAAGAAGCCCCCAATATGCAAATCGCCTCAGGTACTCGGGTTTCTAACTCGTGGGGGATCAATATGACACATGGCTTCTATGACCCTGATCAAACGGGGATTCATGGGCCATTGACAATCGCCAACATATCCAAGACACCCTCTTCCAACACGCGCATACGCGATTGGGGTCCGACGTAAAACCCTGTCGGCAGTGTAGCACGAATGTGATTCCTGGGAGACCTTGATGCATTGACCTTCTAGCGTGAAATAAGGAGGAAGTCTTTGAACTAGGTGTCTTCTCTCCTCCACTGATTGCGGGTTGATTACAAGCTGGATGGTCCGATGCTCATCGAGAGTCCATTCGGTGCCATATAGTGAAAAGAAGTTGTTGAAGTTGACACGGTGAGTAGTATTGCCTGGCTCGGGAACACCAAAACAGACCATTACACAATGCAAATATCGACTTATACTATTTCCTATCTCGCCTATAATCCTAAGTAATTACTACTTTTACTTAAGCTAATAGTAAGTTTAGGATAAGCTAATATAAAATATAGGCTAGCGGTTTTAATTTTAGCCCTTAGTAACTAATAAAAATAAAATAGCCCTATAATAAAAACCTTATAAATACTTATTTATTATATATATTTTTTAATACTTATTTTAATAAATTTAAAAAAAATAATATAATACCTTATTAAGAGTTATTAATATAAGCCCTTAACTAAGGTTATCTTAAAGGTTATATTAGCTTTTTAATATTAATTATTTTATATTAATTAAATAAAAAACCTTTTACTTTAGCTTATATAATTATTTATTTAAATAT
>NIZV01000489.1:0-20075 GCA_003947045.1 Fusarium ambrosium
TAATTTTATAGCTAACCTAGCTTACTAGGTTGGCTCGCCTGGGTCCCTAGACCCATATGAGCCAACGGGTATTATTAACAGATATTTGAAGCTATACAAACCAGTCATGGGGGTATAAGTCGAAACGCCTTCCCATGCATTTTATAATGTTGTCGCTGCCAAGAAAGATGATGGTCAACACCCCAACTCCATTCTTCTCAAGTCAACTAAAAACACAGTCAACTCCAGACCTCGGCATGTAGCAAAATCAACAAGACAGAAAAGTATTCTCAGCCGATTAAGCCCAGGTGCTCATAGATGCAACAGCATATCGCCATAGAATAATGTCGCTTACCTCGGTAACGATTTACTGCCTTTGCACCCATCTCTTCCAGCGATGCAATGGAAGCCCTAAGTAGTACACTGCGTTTTTTCCGGGCTGCAAGTCTATCCCATCTCGTGTCGCTGCTCAGCCGACAGTTCTACTGGAGCTTGTTCATGCAACATCTCTTGAATCGAAGGAGGATCGCTGTCGAGCTTCTCACTCGCTCGCGTAGAGTTATATACTGGCACAGGTGAGACGGGCATCGGAAGGTTGTTTCCCTCGTCGTTGGACTCTGAAGAGCCGATAATATTGGGGGTTTGGTCATTGCGCTTCTTTCGGCGCCAGAGGAAAAAGGCCAAGAGTGTAAGGGCAACAACCGCGAGAGTAGCACCTATGCTGATACCGGCGATGGCGCCGGATGAGAGGCCTTTGTTGTGCGATGAATCAGTACTAGAAGATTCAGCCTCGGAAGTTCCAGAAGTATATGTCTCAGAGTCTGAAGCTGTGGATTCGGAGGTAGATGCTGATGTCGTCATTGGATGTGATGTTGACGAAGAATCCTACGGATGGTTAACTTTGACATATCTAGCCATTGAGACAGGTGACCAACTTCAGAGAAGACGGTACTATATGCAGCATCATCCACATCCTTTACACTCGTCATGAGCCAATGTTGCCTGCTCTGATACCCCTCGTGGTTGGGACTCAGGAAGACAGGGCCATTGGGAACACAGTCAAGATAGTAATCGGTGCCGTTCTTGACGTTGATTAATCTGTATGTATCATTGGCGCCCCATGAGGCAACATCCCAATGCTGTGCATCAGTGCCATCGCTGTCCAGAAGGCAAGCATGAGTGCGTCTGTTCTCGACCTTGACATCTGGGCGGTAGCATACAGAGAGTTGCTTCTGGGTCGTGGTTTTAGAGCATCAAATTGCGTATCGGCCGGGCTTGTCACCTATAGGTTGCTTGAAGATATTCAGTTAGTGATCGTCCTGTTTGGATCTTCAAGGGGTTCAAATCATGTTCGCACTGAGAGGCCTCAAGACGTACAAATTGCCAAAACGCGTTGATACCCTTGGCGGGCTAGACGTGCAGATCGTCATCTTGAGCGACAGGCTGTAGGCTGCTAACGAAATCACCCTCGTAGTCGTCCACCGCTGCCTCTGTCAGTTGGTACCACACATTGGGGTCGATCTTGGTGGCAGGTTTGAGGTCAGACATGGCGCCAGTTGGAGCTGAGGACCCGGGAAAGATGGAGTCAACGAGGGAAACAACAGAAAAGAGCAGAACAGAAGCTTAACATGGTGAGCTGCTGATGACACGAGTAGGGCTGAGAGATTGGGGTCCATTTCCAGGCTGACCGGCTGGCCCTAATTGCAGACCAGTGAGCAGACTAGACTCAGCCAGGTTAGCTTTTCTCACTTGAACTGAAATGGCTCCCTTTAAACCGCTGTGAATGGACACTGAGCGGAAACCAAAACACGCTATCCAAGGGGAGATCTGCACCGTTGACGCCACTAATATCATTTACGGATGTTTTCGCCCGCCTGGACCACGTACTCCATACGATTCTGTAAAGATGATTAATAAAATAGAGGAGAAAAGATAAAAGATCTCTAAGGTACTATTATATTATGATATACTTATAAATATTTCATCATATTTTATATAAAAATATCTATTAAATTTAAGATAAGTTCATTAATACTCTGCCGTCCTGGTGTCTCATTTATTTCGTAACCGGCGTGCAGGGCTACATTTTCATCATCTTTGGATGGTTCTGGTCTTTGGGGGCCATGGAGGCCATAGAGGCATTTCAAGTATTCAAGTATTGTGTAACAATGTTGGGTGGCATTTGGAAGATCAACTAGATTATAGATCGCACAGGAGATGTTTTGACGGGTTACTTTCGCAAGACACCAGATTTGAGGCCGCCCTTTTCCAGTATGTCATCACTACTGACCGAAAGCCTACTCCATTTCATGGTACTCGTGCCAATGACCAATGTTGATAAGCACTAATGCAACCACTTGAGCATATTAATGTCGTATCCTTTTATTTAGTTACTCTCATCTATCCACGTAGGTATGCAAGTATCAGTGATTCTAGATATTTCCACCCCGCTGTTTCGAGTTTCAAGTTGGTGTGCCTAGGGTAGGAGCACTAATAAGGCGCTCAGGTGAGTACGACTATCGTCATAAGAGCGCTGATCATAAATAGCTGTCCAAGCAGTGTTTGGTAATGTAGGGTCGTTCTTACAGTTCACTGACTCGTCATCTCTTTCTCGGCAGCACAAAAGGAGATAGGCTCTAACACTTACGTCTTCCAATTTCTAGAAGCACGGTTGTTCCAAGCCGTGAGCACGAATTTTAAAAGAGTTGATATTGACGTGACGTTCGGAGGAAAGAAGATCTACGACTGTAAATTAAAGTTCATCTCTTTGGGACCACGTCTTCTCTATCGTTAGAAAAGCTGGCTGCGGTCTAACAACTAGGTAAAGCCCCATGCGCTAGCTAAAAACACCCGGAGCTTTCCATATCCATATGGTAACTACCTACGTTGATAAGTATGGTATAGTTGAGAAAAGCCGGCACTCAGTCACGTTGATTACTCTGCATTTCAGATGCCAAGGCGGAGCGAGGGTTGTGCATTTTCATCAACAGGACGAGATAGTAAAACCATATAGTGTAGCTTTATTACTCCGTCCCTACCATGAGGCCTTCAATACTTTTCAACGGTTTGTTTCGCTTGCACGACAATCTACTCGCTTGAAACCTCATATGCGGTCGATCATATGCGATCGGCGTTCTCTTAACCTCGGCCCTCCACAATTCCCCGAACATGCTAGTGGCAGCTGCTCGCTAGGAGAATTTCGCTTCGCTGATTAGCAGGACCCAAGATGGCGATCGGCAGCCGTGATTGTGATTGCTCGGGACTCACTTCCCCCTCTAGCAAAAGGTCGACGACGTGGTTGTTTCAACAGCTAACGGAAAGATTATGACGACGCATATCCTCCACAACCCCTTAAGCACAGATAGCGATGAGCTTGCATTAAAACACGGCGTTTCTGCTCCTCACAGAACTGTCTGGGTCAAGCTTCTGTAGTTGTCACTACACTCTTCCTGTCACTCTCTTTACACATTTTTGGAGACATTGTTTCTCTAGCCACTCATTACTTTGCTTTTTCATAACCCAACATGCACTTTTCTAATCTTCTTCCCACTTTGGGAGGCCTCGTGGCCATCGCCCAAGCCTCCCCTCACCTTTTGGGCGGCCTTGGTGTTCCTCAAATCAGCAAGCCTAGCAGCATTGCCCCCTCGGTTTGCAGCTTGGCCAACAGCTGGGTGGATCATATTCTGTTCAAGGGGTATGCTCCGAGATACGCTATCTGGGAATTTAATTGTTACTGACTGTTTGTAGTATCGCTGCTCCCGAGACCGAGACTTCGGCTGCCATTAACCTCGGCCTCAATCTGCCCAAGGCCCAAATCTCTGGAGACGTTGAGTTGGAGCTTGTCAAGGGATTCCTTGAGGAACCACGAATCCGTGTTGGCCTTGGCGGCGTGAAGGCCTATATCGAGGTCGACATCTCTGCCTCGGCTGCTGTTCATGAGGCTATCGAGTTGTTTGCCTCTCCTGCCCTTGAGCTCGAGATTCCTGGCCTCTTGGAGGTTGAAGCTGGTGCCGCTATCGCCCTCGACCTGGTTATTGGGGTCGACGCAGCCATTGATCTTTCGACTGGTGTTTACATCTCTTTTGCTGAGGATGCCTTTGTCGAGATTTCTCTTCTGACCAAGGATATTGTTGAACTTTCCCTCGATGGGCTAGTTGCCAAGGCTCTTCCTCTTGGTATTGGCGCTGACGTTGATTTGTCTGCTGAGGTTGCGCTCCAGCTTGGCCTTCGCCTGCGCACTGAGATCGACTTTGAGGCAGAGCTCGAGATTCCTGCTTTGGAGATTGAGGCTGGTGCCAAGATTGCCATCTGGGTCAGCCTCTTCGACTACACTGCAGTCTTGATTGGCACTGACAACTGTGCTGTCTCCGTTGCTGATGTTATCGCTCTCACCCTTGGTCTTGCGATTGAGCTGAATGTTGAGATTGGCGATATCCTTGACCTTAGCTTGGCTCCTAGCTTGACCATCACTCTGGCCACTGCCGCCAAGGCCGAGAACTGTCTGCCCGACCGTGGCCAACCTGGAATTTTCCTTGAGAGTCATCAAGACACTGATTCAAGCACTGCAACGGCCACCTCGGGTTCCGATAGCTCCTCTGATAGCTCCTCTGGCAACTCTTCTGGTAGCTCTTCTGGTAGCTCCTCCGACAGTGACTCCAGCATTGCTTCCGGTAGCTCTTCTGATGGATCCTCTGTCACCGAAACCTCAGACGCCTTTGCTCAGTTTACCAACACCCCTACTGCGGGCCATGGCAACGTCACTGCTCCTCGCCCTACCGGTGACGTTACAAGCACAGTCCGGTCGACTCACGTCTACACCATCACCAGCTGCGCTGCCTCCGTCGTCAACTGCCCGGCACGATATACTCAGAAGGTTATAACCTCGACTGTCGTTTCGACCACTTACGTCTGCCCTGCCACACAGAGCGGTGCTGTTCCGGCTACAACCTCAGCCTCGCCATCAAAGTCAACTCCCGTGCCTGTTTCCACTATCACCGAGACCCTGACCACGATTGTTCCCTGCAAGGAGCGCACTACTAGCACTTTCTACGCTCCTACCAACTCACCTCCTGCCCCTACGGTCACCATTGTTGACCGTACCACCGTCTGCCCCAGCACCAAGACACAGTCGACCGCTGTGGTCTCGCAGCCTACTTCTGGTTCCCAGGTTATCACAACGGCTGTTCCTACGAGCGAGGCTCCTGAGGTGCCCAGCTCTGCTGTTCCTAGCTCTGGAAAGGTTGTGTCTGAAGTCCCCTCTTACAACGAACCCATGCCTGTTCCTGAAAAGACGGCCCCTTTCCCATCTTACAACGGAACCGTCACCGTTAGCAAGCCAGCTTCAGGAGTTGTAGTCCCCACCGGTTCTTGGACCACACCTGTTGCTATCTCAACTCCTTTGAGCACACACATCGTCGTCTCAACTCCCACTAGTGTGCCGATTCCCGCTCAGCCTACCACTCCGGTTGTGAGCAGTGGAAGTATGGTTCACGTTAGCTTGGCATTTGCCCTCCCTCTTGTCGTTGCTCTCATTCTGTAGAAGCAAGGCCCGGTATGCCTCATGTTGAGCATGATTGGATGGTTGGTAGGGAGATTGGTTAGCGACTAAGAGCCCCATTGTGGTAATAAAGGCCTATGCAGGGTCCCCATAGATTGAGGTGTTGCACTATCGGTAAGGAAGTAGAATCTTCTAGTAATTAAGCACCTTATATCTATATACTTAACCAGCCTCCAATCTGTGATTTGTCCTCTTCCCATCTGCCTGTGCACCTGAAGTATCTATTTCGCTGCTTGGATACATGCCCGTTGAAGACGTCCGACAGTAAATGATGATAACCTTCGCTGAGCTCCGGCATACATTCTCGAACTTTATCTTGATATGGCCGACGGCCTTTGAACCAGATAAATGATAAGCGATTCGTGCAAATGGGGATCTTTATTGTAACTGAGATGTGTTTAGATCACATTGAACCTGGCTTATTAATGCCAATGTGGAGTTTTCAAGTCCTTTCTTTGCCAATAGAGTAGTTTAATCACTACAAAGAGCTAGTCAGTCTGCTTAAATACATCCTAGTTAACATTATTTTTTCGTAGTAGTTCGTTAATTATAAACCTAGAGCGGTTATACCGATTCAATGATTCATGGACCGGGAACTGATTGTGCGGTATGCCGAGATAACGTCAGCCCCCGCCTTTCTGCCCCCCCCCATGATGTGATCTACTCCAGTGCTGGCTCCCCGGATGACTGGCGCGCCATATTGACCTTTACGTACCTATGACAATGTGTTGGCACATCGTTTATTACAAATCAAACCAGTCAGATCCCACTCTCTGGCCAAAAAATCATGCAAGTCGTGCATAGATGTAGGGGGAGATGGATGGTGAAAGTCCACGCCAAGTCAGTACAAATCTCGGAGACTTCTCGGCCATTTTACCCTCCACGGGTACATAAAGAAAGGTAGAGCTGCTTACAGCGTAGAAGAAAATCTAGGAGGCTAAGAACTCATCGTTTTACACCACTTTGACCACTGGAGTTACAAGAATCAGCTCGGCCATGTCCTCCGATACACCCTCTACGTATCTCATCACGGCGGCCTCTGGCCACATTGGCCAACGACTTGTTCCTCTCATCCTGGCCCAGGATACAAGACCAACTATCATTCTCCCTACAAACAATCCTGACAGGCTCAAGTCGCAACTCGGTTCCTATGGAAATGATGCTCGGGTCAAAGTTGTCCATGGAAACATTCAAGACCCAATCTTCCTTGAGACGACCATGAGGGCACACGGTGCCACGGCCACGCTTGTCTGTCTGACTGGCGAGAATGAGTTGATGATCACGCTTAACTTTTTCGATGCAATGAAACGCGCTGAGACGGTAAAGCATCTCGTCTATCTGTCAGCATGCACCAATTTCGATCTAGACGCAATTCAAGCCGGTCACCTCAAAGACGTGACCGCAGGCCACGTATTGGTCAAGCACATCATTGAAGCCAAGTTGCGTTATGGGTTGTTAGAGCGAGACCAACCAGGAGGTTTTAGCTGGACAATCATTGGACCCTCCCTCTTCTTCGACAACGATTTGCGCAGTAAGGGTAGCATGCTCAAACAAGGATTCTTTGACGAGCCACTCGGGAACAAGGGCGTCAGTCGAGCGGACCTTGCAGATATCGCATTAGCAACTGCAAACGCATTGCAAGACGATGGGCGAGTTTGGGCTGGAAAGAAGGTCATGATTGGAAGCTTGAAAACATATACCAGCACTGACACGGCAAGGCTGTGGTCGGAAGCACTCGGAGCTGAGATCACAGCTGCAAAGAGTGATGAAGAAGGACTAGCAGAGTTCGAGAAGCTCTACAGAACGAGGGTGGGTCCCGCTTGGGCTCGGGACATGAGACTCATGTATGAGTTCTTTGAAAGGAATGGTTTTGGGATGACTGAGGCCGAACATCAGGAGCAGGTGAAGTTATTGGGAAAGAATCCTGCGAATTACGAGGAGTTTGTCAAGAAGACTGCCGGGGAGTGGAAGAGGGATGCCTCCAAATAGGATGATTTTTTCCAGAGTTCTGCAAACGGCCAAACGCTGAGATAGGCATCATATAGCCTTGCAATGTCTTTAAGGCGAGAGTTCTAAGGAAAGTTGGACCTTATTCCTTACTGTCTGTCCTTACTGATTCAGAGAATTGTTTACGCCAATGTTTCTGGCTACGGTATCACAGGTGCTCGTTTCATGGAACCGTCCGTGATTTGGTCAACCCACATAGGTCATGTCTCATTAATGTTATTTTTGTTCCCTTTTGTTCTACTTAAGCGCAGCCCTTGCCCCTGAAGATCAAGACTGATGGGTCCACACTCTCCAAGTAACCCTTTTCGATGAGAGCCATGATGTTGCCCACCTCACCTGTGAAAAATTGGGCTCCGAGTCCAGGCTGTCCAAACCAAGGAGCGATAGGGCCTCCTACAACAGGAAGGGCCTTGAGCACTCGGTACACGTGGTAGTTGTAGGGGAAGTTGGGGGATGATGGGTTTGTGGCGAGATTGGAGGGAGGAAGAGCTCGCTGAGAGTAAGGAGCAGCAGCAGCAGAGATAAATGATCCTAGGAGATTGTTAGACCTTTCTGGTATAAATGGTTGGCTGAAAGGAGAAATACCATATTCGCTTCCGAAGCGATCCACAAGGGCACCCTTTTGCAATTCCATGGTGCCGTTGATAGCGTTGCCATTCTTGTCAAGCTGGAAGCCATTCTGAGGAGGATAGATGAAGTTGCCCTTGTCGTCGGTCCACTTGTCAAGGAACTGGCCAGGGGTGAGCCCTCCAAAGCGATCGTAGTTTTCCACGAGATTGTCGAGAGGAAGCTTCTTAGGCAGGACCTTGGGTCCAAGGCGGGAGTCACGGCAGATGAACTCCTTAGCCGATGGACCTCCATTGCGTGTGCCGGTGCAATCGCATCCCACTGCCTTGCGCTCATCCAAGGAAGTTGGCAGGGCTGAGGCGGTAGAAAGCCACAGGAGGCTTGAGAGGAAGAAGGAGATGCGCATTTTGAGAATGGTTTATCTCTGGTCGGATGAAGAAGGTAGAGGCGAAGAGGATCGATGATGAAGAGATATAATCACAATAGGACGTCAACATTGACACCTTTTATATTTCTCAGTTCTCTCCGTACTCTCTGCCTCCCCTCTCCTCAACTGAAAGATCTGCCTGTCTCACCGGTTTTGCACTTGAATGCCCGAAGTGAGCACAGGGCCTGCCGTGTCTTACAATGGCGCCCGCTTATGCAGGGATCCAGCGGGTTTGACGCAGGAATGCCAGCAAATGAAGAGCTGGGCCACTGAGCTACTGCACAGCACCCAGTAATCGCCGATAATAATCCCTCACTGGCCACTACCAAGTAATCGGCGACGATAATCCCTCAGGCGAGCGCCGTGAACAGGCAGGCCTCAAAGTTGGGATGGCAGCTGGGCTGCATTGAGAATATCTCAGCTCCGGCTCAGCTCAAGTGGACATGATTCATGATCCAATAATAGGTCCCCAATTCGAATTAGAGTGCTGAGAAACAAGGTGAGTCGTCACTATTTTCTTGTCTCGGTGCCCCATCAGATGGACGGGATCCCCTCATTCTCCCCGCAGGGCACCCATGGCGACCTGAACACCCATGTTTGTGGCTGGCTGACACTGCTTGGAATCATAACATTACGGGACGAGCTGAGGCCTTGCATAAACACAGCTAGAGGTAGGTATTGACGATGCTGCTGAGAGCGATGGTCACGCCGTGTTGGCTTTATAATTGTTGCACTACATCGGATTTGAAGCAGGGCTAATTCTCCGGTGTTGCACAACGACGTACAAAGTTCTCTTGACTCACTAGAGGCATTATCATTTGGTCCCAACACGAACTGAAGGCGCGCCTGTCTTGCCCCGTGTTTGTGTTGTCCATAGCAACGCAGGGAAATGTCGATCATCACGCATCTCTAGCACAGGGCGATTTTCTCGTGCCATCCCCACTGTTAGAGCACTATCTGAGACTCTATAGAAATAATACAGGGATAGGTTAATCTTTTATCTCAATTTTTAGTGAAAATAGGAGGATGCTCATCATCATCGGTCTAGATCCCGGCTTAGGTAGTACCTAATGGGAGTCCCTGCGCAAGCGAGGAGATGTGTACGATTGCATGCACAAAGCGCCTGATCTACAATCACATGATGGGTAAAAGGCAGCCAGGGAGACCTTGTGGAGCTATAGAAGTAATTCCACGATGGGGCTTCTTCACCGCCAACAAGAGACATCCTGTCTTGACGCTCCTCGACCTTGAAAGGATAATTTGCGTCTTTGCATCGTTGTTTACCCAAAACAGCAGCTATAGGCCTCGATATTGAGTGTCATGATTGCTGGGGTGGGCCTAACACAGACACTGTCTTGAGGGTAGTCGCTTATTACGCCGGGGATCATTCCATGGACGGGGCAGAGGATACTGCTTTTACCTGCGAATAGATGTTTCTAGCGGTTGGAGTAGGATGGTTGGTGTAACAGCTCTGATGGAAGACATTTCCATGTATCTGCACAGATGTGCGACAGTTCTCTTGTCAGAAATTTGCCGACTTGTATGACAAGACTTCGTTTGCCTCGTTCCGGGTTGTCCATGTGAGTGATAACGGTCGCAAAGTCGTACATAAACAGCAGAAACACACCATCGTCATCTACAATATAGATGAAGACATGTATGTACTATGGAAGGGCAGACTTTGGACAGCCTGGTGTACATATCTGGTAAAAGACTCGGAACTGTAGGAGATAAAGAATGCATTGCCAAAGTATCGCAAGCTACACCTCTTGTCCCTTCCAACCTCCCTCTCACGCCCATAGCCAACCTACACGAGCTCTCTGTGCTGAGCTTGGGTCGGGCCACCCTCCTGCTTAGAGCTCTCGGTGTGGTCCCCAAAGTGAATCTGCTTCTCGACGGCGGCGACCGTCTTTTCGTTGAACTGGTCGTCTTCAAAGACTGTGATGGCAACAAGTTAGTACTCTGATCTATGTAAGAGCAGAGACGGGACTTACGGAAAGTGAGTTCTTCGAGAGTTCGGCCGCTCGTCTCTGGGTATAGCGTAAAGACGATGCAAAACTCAAAGAAGATCCAGCCACAGTAAATGGCAAGATAGCGCCACTTGATGGCATTAAGCGCGATCGAGTTGACGTTTGTGGAGAAGAATCCTGCGAGCTTGCCAAAGATTTGCTGGACACCGATACCACGGCTTCGTTGGGCATAAGGCCAGAGTTCAACGAGGTAGGCTGGAATGGGGTTAGATGGACCATATTGGTACTGGGTACATCAACTTACTATATGTGAGAGCGTTGTTTCCAATGTTGTAGGTTGGAGAGTAGGCAAAGTAGAAGAATAGGGCGGCAATGCCAGCGGCACGGTTCTTGACATCAGCTGCCTGTGCAGCCTGCAGTCTCTCAAGAGATACGGTGATGGCAATGAAGGCACAGAGCATTAGACAGGCCGAGAGCATGTACATGTGTCGGCGCTTGAAGCGAGTGACGACGAGGGCAATGATTGTTGCGTTGATCAACCCCCAGCAGGCGTTAGCAAGATTGATCCGGGTCTTTGCGTAGTTGCTAGTATATCCCATCATCTGGAAGAGAATACCAGAATAGTAGCTGATGAGAGTGTTACCAGAAAGCTGGGTGAAGAGACCAATAAAGACTGTGACGAGCACACGACGACGCATGCCGCTGGTACGGAGGAGATCAAGCCAGGACTGCTTGGAAACCTCCAACTCCGTCTTGATAGTCTCTCGAATCTGGACAATCTCGGCTTGGACGAGCTGGGAGTTGGCATCACCCTCAGCGTGGTACTTGACCAGAATGGCGGCGGCCTCTTCGGTTCTGTCGTTCGCGACGAGGAAACGGGGAGATTCGGGAAGTAAGCTAGATTTCACTAGTCAGCCTTGATGCTTGGCGACAAGAGGGAGAATACACACAAGACGGTGACGATCTGAATCAAAGATGGGCAGATCTGGAGGAGAGATGGGACACGCCATGCCCAGTTGCTTGGGATATTGGTGGTGCCCAGAGCGATAGCCGAAGCCGTGATTTGTCCGATAAAGTATGACGAGTTGAAGAGCGATGTCAGAATAGCACGCTCTTTGGGATGGCCAAGCTCTCCGATCAAAGCCGCACCAGAGATGATGCAGAAGAGGATTCCAACACCGAGGAGCATGCGTGCAATGATGTACATGGCAACTACAGTAGCTCGTTAGTATGATTATCTAATCGATTATCCACGAGATTTAATCCTACCGTGCTGCGCGAAACCTTGAAGAAGAGCCCCCACAACCATGATGAGAGAGCCCAACATGATGGACCATCTTCGTCCGTAACGTTGAGCAAACCAAGGAGCGAGAGGGACACCAAAGATAGATCCAAGCTGATAGGACGAGTTGACGAAGCCAAGCAGACCCGGCTCAATGGCGAAATCGCCATCGTCGTTGGTCCGGCCATTGCCAAAGTCTATCCCCAGATCAACACCAACTCAATGTTCAACACCACGATACTTACACTTGTGAAAGGTAGGCGCGAACTGAAGCGTGTTAATGAGCTGGCTATCGAATCCTGAGGTCATTTCGACGCCCATGCAGCAGCAAAAGAGCCACAGATACATGAGGCGGAGGTTTGGTTTCTTGTACCATGGTGTCTTGTCCTCCTCGACGAGGCGGGTGACGATGGGGTCAGCCGCTGAGCCTACGTTAACCATGATGGGATGGCAATGATCTGAAGGCTGTTTAAAAGTTGAGTAGAGGAGCTTGTCTCTCTAAGAGGCTTCACCGGTTCTTAACTAGGACTATATAGTCCGCATTTCTGAGCTGAAATCCCCGCGCGTCCCCGTCCCGCCGTCGCCGTCAACAGGCTGTTTCACTCGCCAACACGAGGCCACTAGAAGGGTAACATCGTCTACTCTGACGCATGGCGGCCGACCTGCCAGACGTCACGACCCCATATCGACCCCAGGACTAGAAGCCGGGGGTGGAATACGGCTAAATAGAACCAACAAGCTCATTTGTCGGGGAAGCATGCGGAGGTGATGCGGGGAAGAATCTACCAGGGATCTAGAAAGGATCTCCGCGCCGCTTCTCGGTCAAATAGACGGTTAAACGGGCCGGCTTATTTCAAGCGAGGGCAAATGGTAAGCCGGGGAAGATGGAAAATAGCCCATTGGCTAGGCTATCATGCTTAAATACTGGACATGTGGCAGCCTGCAAGATCCGAGCCAGTGGAAATGGATCTGCGTCCAAAGGGGTGTTAAGTGCCGACGTGGGTGTCGTGAAACGTTGAATTGGGTTTGGGGGTACCACGTTCCATATAGCCTGTTAGCAAATAGAAACTAAGGACAGCTTAGAGAGTTCTTATGAAGCTTGCACTATCACCAAGGCGTTGCGTAGAGGGTGCTTCCAAGCGGATAATATGTGCACCTGGTCTGGGCTGGCAGGCAGGTCAAGAAAAAAGGAGACACCAGCGCAGATATTCACGTTAGATCATCGTTCTCTAAAGTTAATTATTAATATGTAAAAATCAAGAGATTATTTTAGTATATTTATATAAATTTCTCTTAAAGTTTTGAGAAGAACCAGACCTGAATCTGACTCAGTCACACTCAAAGTTCACGAACTAGAGATTAAGAAGAACTCTGAAGACCGAGAGAGATTTAAGATTTCGGGTTGAACGAAGTAACTTCAAGCAATAACTATGGAAGCTTAAGAGAAGGAATGTTAAAGGTAGATTAACAACAGTTCAAGTGAGCTTAGGCCTAGCCTCTTCAACGAATAATTGGGGTGCGTTAGCCGATGACTCCCTCTCCAGATCATATTCAGGTCTCTTCTGCTTCTCCAACAAGGCCAAGCTCTCTGACGCTTCCCACTGCATCAGCCATCTTCCACGCCATTTCCTAGGTACCCAATCGATAATGATATCAAAGAGGCTCACAGTAATGAGAAACACCGAGACCACAATGACAACCACGACACCAACAAAGCTAAGCGAAGTGTGATCTGCAGAGCGATACTTCACCCTGCCGCAGATATTCATCATCGGTGAATCTGCCCATAGGTTCATGGTACCGTTGGGACGCATACCGTTTGGTCCCTGGATGGTATTGAAGATGCCGAGCTGTAGTTTGGCCATGGCCACCGCGAACCAATATGTGACTTCTGTCTTCCACTGTTCTTTTTCGAGGTAGTACTGTTCTCCATTGTTCGTATGTCTCGAGGCTCTTAGAGCAGACGAGCCGTCACGCCCGGCAATGACTTCTGAAATACTCGTGTCCGGGATAACGTTTTGGAGTAGAGATACCGCTGTAATGAGATCCCGTCCTATTTGAGTATTTGAGATTGCTCTGTCGTCAAGAGCCTTCGTATCCACCAAGGGTAGTAGACCCGACCATGGGAGACAGCGGTTGCTGTGCTTGGCGCATAGCTGGAATCGTTCGTCACACCCGATAATATTGAGAACCCTATCCATCCTATATTTCGGGGGTAACTTGGTGAGGTCAAGGCCTCGGAAGGTCCCGTTGGGGTATTCAACCTCTGTATGAACCGACCAGAGGGCATCGTCAGATTTGTGGGTGAATGTGATGCCTCTACCACTCAGCAAGATGATGCTCGGCCCGTGGTATCCATCCCGCAGTTGGTCTCTGAAGTGCAAGGGGGCAGCCAAAGTGTCGGGAAGTGGATAGGGAAGTGGGAAATAGTAGGCATCAAGCTTGTAGGCGAGACTCCGGTTGTCATGGCGTACTAGATGGTCGAACAGGGGAAAATCATCCGTCGGCGTGACGAAGCGGTAAATGCTTAACTTTTCATCAGGCTTGAACCACGATAGGTTTGCTGCTGTATAAGTCTCAAGGAAAAAGAGCTCCTCATGGATTGGGGCACACACGCTCCGTCGTCGGAAATAGAGCTCATGGGCAAGCCTCGTGTTGATGCCAAGGTGAGCGAGGTTGACATTGCCTGTGTCGACGGCGAGAGCAAACTTGGTCCGACAGACATTATCGGGGAACGGACATTCGGCATCATGAGAGACTGAGATGTTCATGGCCTGATTCATCAGTCTTTCGCAGTCAAAGATGCCTGATTTGACGTGGTTGAAGTAGCAATTTTGGACATAGTTGTCAGCATCAAGCGTGGCATTGAGTCCCATCTCGTTGTATACCAGGCTGAAGTCCGAGCTATTGACGTCAGGTCCCCATTTGCCGCAGCTAGAGGTAGCCTTGGAGACGACAGTTCTACCGAGAACTATCTGGGAGGTGAGGATTGAGAGAGCGATAAAGGTGGCCCAGTGGCCTAACGCTATCGCGCTGAACAAAGTTCCCTTTACCCCCTGTCGAGTCCCCGCAGCCTTGGGTGCTTTGTTGATATATGTGTAGCTGAGGAGGCCTATTGCAGCTCCAGTAGCCGTCTCTGAATTGCGAAGGATGACTTGTTGCGGAAGTGGCTGATCATTGATACTGGCCTCGGCATGCTGCTGTCTAGGGACGAAGGCCATGTACATGGCGAATCGGCTGATCCTCCAGCTGCGAACTCCGGTGATGGCGACGAGAGTAGCGAGGAAAGCTAGTAGTACAGCGGCATCTCTGTTACTGAGCGTCAAAGTTGGTGACGAGATGACATCTCTCGAATAGTCCATCCACACTCCCAATGTCGTAGGTGTTGAAGGGTTTCCAAGAATCATAGCGGGCGTATACCAAAATTTCGAAGAGCCTCTCAGTTTGGGGTTCGATGAAAAAAGATGCCATCCAGCACATCCCTTGTGTCTTTTCTATTTCTATCACATTCATCGCTGAATATGCCACTCCCTTCACTTCAAGTCCCATCCCTCATTTCGTGATGCACACACGTAATGCCAAGAGACATTACGGTCAGTATCCAATTATGGAGTAGCAACGGGCAAGATCCCCCTCAATTTGCTGCTGTGGCTTAAGCCCATCCAGCACAGGCGCCATGATTCAGCACATGACTGTCAGCGGACTGTCCGCATAGGTCAGCTCCGGAATGCCCAACGGTGGCTGTGGCCATTTCAGAGCCTTAGTATGCGGTTTGCTTTTGCAATTCCGAGGGGCTGCTCCGCACCAGAAAGGGGTAATACGATAAAGGTTGCGGCAAGGCGGAATAGGCTTAAAGGTTAGATAACAGCAACAAAATGCGGGACAACCCGAAGGCGGTATGCTTATCAGTCCGGTTTCGCCTTGGCTGAACTACCGCTAGCTTCTAGCTGCATACTTTATGCTGCTTTGACCTCTCTTGGAGCAAGTGGCCTCTGGCTGTCAGGTCTGGAGCGGTCGATCTGCAAGCCTAATTCACAGCACGCAAAGGATGTTTGACGCAGTGCTTTCTGGCTTTTCTTGCTTGGCGCTGGTAGGTAAGGGCAGTAGCACTGTCGCAAGCAAAACCGGTTTCAAGAAAAGTCTGCTCCCTCAACCATGGACTTGGAAGTGTGCTATGAAGCGTCAAAGACATCGTCATGGTCACGATTTTCTCAGTCTATCAGCATTCCTGATGTAGCATAGGTATATAAATTTGTAACGTCTCGGCGAAGATACCTTCTAGTCTCTAAATGTTGTCCAAAAGTTTAGGCCATTCCCACAAGCTTCAATGAATCCTCCCACAGACGGCCTTCCTTCTCTTTGTCGTAGGTATGCTCGATGTAGCCGGAGCTAGCCGGAGGCGTCTCATCCTTGGATGGCTCTGCTTCTCGACAGTCCTCCAAGTACCTTCCTCCCCTGCCCTCCCATTCCTTTCCAATTGCGGCCCAGACAGTCGTGGCAGCACCCTGCTCGGGGCTCTTTATCTGCTTCATGAGCTTCTCGTCCCCCGTGAACACCTCAACCTCACTGTCGGGCAAGTGCTGCGACAGACCGGTCATAATCCCGCCAGGGTGCAAGCTTGTCGCGTGAAGTCCCTGGGGTCCATACCGTCGATCAAGCTCGCTGGCCATGTAGACATTGGCCGTCTTGGACTGGGCATAGGCGCCCCACGGGGTGTATCCGCCTTTTTGGTAGTTATAGTTGTCTGAATCGTTGATGCTGTTGAACAAATGCGCGGTAGATGAGAGGATGACAACGCGAGAGTTGAATTCAGGTGTGGAGGCGGCGAGCAAGGCGGGCTTCAAGAGCTCAAAGAAGAGGAAGTGGGACAAATGGTTGGTTCCGAACTGCAGTTCGTGGCCGTCTTTGGTAAACTCGAGGTTTTGAATGGCCATGATTCCAGCGTTATTGATCAAGATATTGATCTTGTCTGTCTTGGCCAAGATCTGACTCGCCGCGGTACGAACACTTTCGAGCGAGCATTGATCCATCTCAATGAGTTCCATGCGCTCAGGGTCAAAGATCCCCTTCAAAGCAGTCTTGGCCTTGGAAAGGTTTCGTGCCGTGAGGAAGAATTTTGCCCC
Organism: Fusarium ambrosium; assembly: GCA_003947045.1. Taxonomy (NCBI): domain Eukaryota; kingdom Fungi; phylum Ascomycota; class Sordariomycetes; order Hypocreales; family Nectriaceae; genus Fusarium; species Fusarium ambrosium. Next base: position 16,913 of record NIZV01000489.1, read on the forward strand.
AGTGGTTGAGAGGGCACGGACTGTCTCGACTCCGATTCCAGATGAGGTCCCAGTGATAACGATGACTTTGCCGTTCAGCTTGCCCTCCGCCCCTTCATCTTTGATGATTTGCAATGCAGTTGGTCTGGCATCTCCAGGTCCCTGAGGGTTGGCGTGAGCTGCTGCGTATCGAGACATGGTGTATAGTTAAGATATTTGTGAATAACTGTGGAGGAAGATTGGATGAGTGAGCTTGGAGTGTGTGTTGAAGACTTGATTTTTTGAAGGCATCTTGAGCTCCTTTATAATCTCGTCTTGCAGGCTTGACGATTCAGCTGAAGCCTCACCAGCTTCGTAGTCCGTAATCACCATGCTTAGTGACCGAGGCATGATACCTTGTTTGACCTCCTTGAATGTCATTCTTGATCCATGTTTGAAAGATCCTTCTTTCACCCTTGATTGGTCCATTCTATCTCCGTCGGCGAAATAGAAGCTCTTGCGACTGACAAAATTTCCTATTCTGGCATAGCGTCGGAGTTTAGGCCAATATCCGGATTTGTCGTCAGATGACATTTTTGCCCCTTGGGGTTTGGGTTCAAGATAATAACCAGAGAATTCCTCCTTGGATTACGATATTTACTTGAAAGGCTGACAAAAATTTCCATTTCGAGACTGGCTTCATCCAAAGACAATTCGGTTTTTTCTATATTCATCCCCCCTGTTGTTCGGCAATGATGGGGACTACTAGCAAGCCAACCGCTGAGGAACGAAAGGAGCGCAAGAGGCTCCAGAATCGGATCAATCAGAGAGCTCGCAGTAAGACCACGTTCTTACCCTTACAAGTGATCATCTATCCTAATAGGATAACAGGGCAACGTCTTAGAGATCAAAGCGGTACCCATAGCCAGCGAGGTCCTTACCAGGTTAACCGCTGGCGACTTGATGAAGGCCCGGCTCTTCCAGAGCCAAGTCCGAAAGCTCCGGCCCCAAGTTCAAGAGATCTTGCCACCAAAGAATCCGTTTCGGACCATAGCAATGATCAGCCATTGTTATTACAGGCCTCAAATATCCACCAAGCTCCAAACCAGGTCTCTACCATCAATTCCACTTGTCGTCGGCGCAGTATTCCTCTGCCCAATGATCAGGAACTTTTACCTCTCATAGGCTACAATGTATGCAGAGGAATTCTGTCTAACAAGGATTTGATAAAACTTGTGGGGAGCTTCATCAGCGCCATGGGCGATACGCTACCCCATCACATAACATCCGAGTGCGAGATATCTGTCTTCAGAGGCTCACACCAACCCATGCCTCCCTGCCTCCAGCCAACACAGCTTCAGATGAACCTACCACATCCCACCTGGATCGATGCACTCCCCTTCCCAAAGATCAGAGATAACCTCCTACGCCGACAACACTTGTTCCATCACGGACAATTCTTATCGGATCTCGTTGGATATTTTACATATGCCCCAATAACCGCCTCACAAGGGATAGAAGTCCAAGTCAAAGAAACAGATTCCATTGGGAATGGTCTCGTACTTTGGGGAGAACCATACTCGCAAGAAAACTGGGAGTTTACACCCGAATTCTTGATTAAATGGGCATGGGTTATCGTGGACTATGACGAACTTGTCGAATCTTCAAACAGATGGAGGACAGTTCGGGGAGATGACCCTATTGACGTGTCTCTTGTGAGTCACCATTGAGGTGGTAGAGCTGGACTCTTGTTCAAGTACCCCCCTATTCCTAGCACAAGCTATAATCTACATTGTTTGTTCGGGTGCGTACCATCCAATTGTCGACGACCCTCAACCCCCCTGGCCTTGAATCCTTGCCTCAATTGCTGTTGAGTTGCTTGGTTCATCTCAGAATGCAGGGTTTATTCCTTCATGATCTGGATTCTCCGCGTGTGCTCTCAGCAAAATACCAGGCCAACTTGCCGACGGGAACTTCTCGTCACGGGGCCAGGTGAGGCTATCCACATGTGGAATCTTCTTGGCCTGCTTCACCACAGCATCTCCCAAGCTCTTTTCCGCTTCCAACCTTGGCAAAAGCTTCTCAATCTCTTTGCAATACTCAGACACTCCCATCCTTGCTCTGTACTCTTCCGATCCAAAGTCCATGATCACACCCAGTCGGATCAGTCTGGATAGCGGGTCGATGCGCTCTGCTATGCCTGGGGACGTATGCACTGCGATTGCAGTCCAAACCTGATGCGATTCCGCTTCCGAGTAGTCGTGTTCAAGGAGATGAGCCTTTGCGCAGTCGGCAGAACAAAGCTCAAATCGCTGTGAACCGTTGTACAAATCGCTAGCACCCATGTCATGATGGATGGCCGCAACAAAGAGACGGGGCAGCTGAGGGGAGGAAGCAAAACTCGACTCTTCTTTTTCGGCTAGCCATAACGACAAAAGATAGACGCGCAAGGAGTGGTTCAAGATGGGCTGGGATAACGCTGTGCAAGCGAGGGCGAGGGCGGATTGGCAGACCAAAGAATCGGGAATGCGCTGAAGCACAAGAGGGTTTATGACAGGCTGGAGAGTTTCACTCATGTTGAGAATACAGCAAATTGTTTGTAGATCTTGGCTTGCAGTGTTTGTGACAATGGGGATGGCTCTTGTCTTGTATTAAATCATGATGGTGGGCAACAGGGCGGGGTGATTAATAATTTGAACAATTAATAATAGGAACTAAAGCCGCTGACTCGATTCTGCCCCAAAGAAACAGGATCCAGCGTGAAATAGCAGTCGTTATTTACGGAACACTCACGCAGCTAAGACTCACAAGGAATAACACACATCCTAAACTCCAGGCAAAAGCAGATCGAAACATGGAGAGGTCCTCGGAGAGCCCTGAAAAGAGTGTATTGGTTGGTGGTAAGGATAAAGAAGAAGAAGAGGGGTTTATACAGTGCCAAAAGTCGCCTTAAATACCCGGTGCACAGGCTGGTTGAGAAAAGAATAAGACACCAGACGATAAATAATATTATTATAAATATAATAAATTATTATTTAAGAAATATAATAAAATTAAGTAAATATTTAAAAATTATATTAATATTTTATAATATTATTTATTTATTTTTAAGCTATATTATTAATTATTTCATAGGAGAATAATCTAAGAGCTTTATCCGGGTGTCTCGTTTTTTTTTTCTTAACCCGGCTGCCTCAACAGCCCT